>PVKM010001558.1:0-66963 GCA_004027735.1 Carollia perspicillata
CAGGCGCTGCTGTGTGTTGTGACAGAACTCTACAGGGAGTCATGAGTGCTTAATGTGGAGGGAGGATCAGGGGGCAGGGAAGGCGTCCAGGAGGAGAGACTGGGGGAGGAGTTATCGACAAGGGGATGGGAATAGGGGAGTAGAGAGAAGGGCGTGTGCAAAGCTCCTACCGTAGGAGGAAGAAAGGGGCATTTGAGAGACTGCACACAGCCAGTGGGGACTGGAGGGAATGAGGGACAAGAGGTGATAAGTGAGACTGGAGAGGGAGGTAAGTGTGCACGGCAGAGAATTGGAGTTTGGGGTCAGTCCTTACAACAAGAAGTCATTGAAGCTGTTAGGCGAATTTAAGCTTTGTGTCGTTTAAAGTTCTGAGTTGTGGAGAGCCGATGGGGTGGGACAAGACAGGGTTCGGGGCCTGGTGGGAAGCTGTGCCCCTGGTCCAGGTGAGACTAATGGAAGCTTGGGCTTGCTGGTGCATCAGTGGAAAAATCCAAGGGGTATTTGTGAAGGCATACAGGGGACTTGGTGATGGCTCGTTATGGGGGGTTGAAGATGAGTAACACTCTTTACCTCCCAGGGGGGTAAGGATGGCATGAGGTAATGTGGGGACCATGCCTGCACACAGTAGGCACTCAGTGAGTATTAGTTTCCTTCCTCATCATTGAACATGGGTTTCTGAGGCTCTGTCAGTCCTGAACACCGCCGTGGAGATGTCAGCCTACGGCTTTAGCTCCCTGGAGAGTCTAGGAGCATCCCCTCCCGCCTTTCTAGACCCCGTACCTGTGCCGCTGTGGCTTGTCTCCTCACAGGATTTAATGAGGCTCTCCATATTGAGATTACTGTCAAGGGAAGCCCTGAAGTCTTTGTCCTCACACTGCTGAGGAACACCTCTGTCTCCATGAACTGGCCGTCTAGACACACAGGCCGCAGGTGAGGAGCAGCTGTGTGCAGGCAGGTTAATCCTTTGCGGAGGTGGGGCTGAGGTCCTGTGTTACCTGCATCATAGGGTGAGTGCTACCTGCCTCCCAAGAGCAGGACAGTAGAGGGACAAAAGCCACATGGGCTTTTCTTTCCCTAGATGTTGGCTGGAGGAAGGGAGATGCAAGGCACTAGGTGGAGGGTGGAGCTCTGCCAGGGGCCACGCTCATGGGCATATGCACTTGTGTGTATGTATCTGTGTGCCCAGGGTGATGTACAGGTGCATGCTTATGAGCACACGTGTAATTGTATGATTTATGTCTGTGGGCTGGCATGCTGGAGCTCATGGCTGAATGTGCATGTGTGTGCATGCATGGCTCTGCGTAGGCACATGTATACTTATGCTTGGACACGTGGGATGTATGTTTGCATGCATGTAAGTGTGTTCCTGCAGGAGCCCTGGGTCTAAGCAGCCCCGCCCCCCGCCAAGTCACAAGTGCCCCTGGCTGCCAGCAGGTGGCCCTTGAGCACTGTCTCCTGGGTTCTGGGGAAGGGGACCAGCGGTGCGTCTCCAGCCTTCTCCTTCCTCAGAGAATCATGGCCATGAGGACTGCAGCAGCCTTCCTCACTGCCTCTGGTCCCTCCTGGCTTTATCACTGAGCTTCTGGCTACACTGGCCCACCCTCAGCTCACACAGAAGCACATGCACATCCAGTAGCCAAGGGAGACACTGGGCATAAGGAAGGTGATTCTGACCTGTGGCAAGGTTCTGAGAGTGGCCGGGACTTACCTTTAAGTAGGGTTACTGAACAACTCTGATGTTCCTGGCCCTGTGCTGGGTTCTTTCAGGGAGATGCTGACTGGGGGGGCAAGGCCGACAGGGGCATGTCGGCAAGCCTCCCCCCTGGGGCGAGGCTGGGGAGGAATGTGGTCTGAGGATGAGGGCTGCTCCTTCTGGGCCACAGAAGGGGCAGAGGACAGTGTCCAGGGATGCTGCCAACCCTTTCTTGAAGTGGCAGCAAGGCCAAGCAAGACAGACATGTGGCCTTTCCGTTTCTTGGAGTGCCATCACCCATATGTCATAAAGACAGTGACCGAGAGCACAAAGACAGTCTTTATTTCATGTTGACTCTGTGGCCTCAATATAATCAGGAAAGCTTGAGAAAGAACCAGGGACCCAACTGGACTTGACCACCTGCCTGTGAGAACCATCAGAATGCTGGGAACTCTGCTGTAATTGACTCTGGCCTGGGTTATCTTCCACGTGAAACTCCTGCAGGATGAGCCCTGGTCTGCTTGTCTCTGGGTCCACGGTGCCCGATGCAAGGCTGAGCTAGGATGGGCTCTTGCTGGTGGCTCCATGAACAGGAGCAATGCAGGGGGTGGGGGTGGGCAGGCATGGCGTAGAGTGCCTGGTAGGAGGGGTGTCTGGGTGAGGACAGTTGGGATGGTGGAAGTGAGGTGGGAAGAGATGGGTGGGACCTGGACCAGACCAGCTCTGGTGGTGTTGGGGTCCTGAGGAAGGTGGGGTTCCTGAGAAGGACAGATCAGGTCAGACCGTGGTAGACTGTCTGAACTGGAAAACAGTGATCCATCAGGCAGTCCTGTGGCTTTTACACTGTTTCCTGCAGGGTCCGAGGGAAACCTAGTGGAGGTGGGAATGGAGGGGGACCGGAGACAGGAACTGGCTGGACTCTGGACCCCAGACCTCAATTCGATTGGAGCAGCTCAGCTTTTTAACTTGAGGACACACTGGAGTTCATTTTTAATCAAAGGAGTAATTATTGCATGCCACCTGTATGGAACTCGGGGCTGTGGATTCCAGAGGTATCTGGAGAACAAGACAGTCAGTATCCCTATTATGTTCTAGTAGGGAAGACAAGTAACAAACAAACAGAGAAGTCAATTTTATGTTATAAGTGACAGAAACGCAATTAAACAGGTTATGCCGTAGAGTGGCTCGGGGGGAGGAAGCAGTGGAGCTCCTTGGGACCCTGTGGATGAGGAGGGCCTCTCCAAGGAGGTGACATTTGGGCTGAGGCCTGGATGATGACAGCAGGAAGAGCGTTCTGGATAAGATTTTGTTTGAAGAGAAAGCTCCATGGAAAATTTGAAAATCACTCAGCTAGTCTTCTTTTATTTATATTCATTTATTTAAATTTCAAAGGTAATACATATTCATTGTAACCATTTCAAACCTTATTAATGTATATAAAGTCAAATGTAGAAGTAGCTTCTTTCCTCTTCATCTCCCCACCCCCCCACCTGCAATTCCACTTCCTGGAGAGAATCCTTTTATCAGTTAGGTGGATAACCTCTCCGATTTTCTCTGTGCATTTGAAAATACATATGTTAATTTCCAACATTATCTCTACTTGCCTGTCTCATAGGACATTTAAGCTGAAATCCAAAATGGGCTCTGGACTTTCCCCATTAAACCTTCTCCTCCCAGTACCCCCGACCCCCACCCCCACCACTGCCCCCTGAAAATAACAGCACCCTCCCATCAGTTATTCTGGCTCCAGGGCTTGGGGGCATCCTTGATTTTCTTCTTTGCTGTCAGACCCCCAGTCGAATCCACTAGGAAGTTCTGCAGGCTCTGCCTCCAAAACGTGTCCCTATCTGGACACTTGTCACTCTTCAATGCCAACAGCCCCACCTCAGCTGCAGGTACATCTCACCAGGACGTCCTGAGTGCTCTCCATCCTCTTGTTATCACTTCCTACAATTCGTTCTTCACCCAACAGCCAACCTGGTAAAAACCAGTAAACCCGGTCATCCCCTGGGCCCACCACCTCTTTGCTTCAGACCTTAGTGGCTTTCCAAACTCTTTATCTCCAGTCTCATCCTTCTTCTCCTTATTCCTTATTCCTTATTCTTCTCCTGTTGTGTCTTGGGGTACTGCCTTTGCTGGGCTCGTTCTTTGTCATCATTCTGATTTTAGCTCAATGTCACCCTCCAGGGAGGCCTTGCCTAGTGGCTCCATGTCAATAGTTACCCTTCTGCCTCCCCCAACCCCAGCCCCCAACATGATCTGTCCCATCTACTTGTTTTATTCCCTTTGCAGTACTTAATCTTATTGCAACTATTGGGACGTATCTGGCTTGTTTGTGTTCTTGTTCATTGCCTGTCTCCTCTGCCCCTCTCTGGTACCCAGCCTCCACTGGGGCAGATCTCGACTCTGTGTTCTTCCAGCTCTAGTGATGGAGAAATGATACTGTCTGCGGATTGCTGCTAGTGCACAAGGCTTTAGTGCCCTCCCTTCTTCTGCAAATACCTCTGGGTAATGGTGTGAAGGACTCTGTGAGACAGATTCCCGGAAGTGGGATTTCGAGGTCCGAGATGACGTATTTTAAAATTTTATACAGATATCAAAATATTGCCCAAATTACTATACCGATTTATATTCCCATTGACGGTGACGGAGAGAGCCTTTTTATCCAAGTCCTTGTCAACACGGGGTGACAGAAATATTTTTCTCCTCTTTGGTCTATGTTGTGGAATAAAATCAAGTATTTTATTTTATTTTAATTTGTATTTTCCTGATTATGTGAGGTTCAATATCTTTTCATGTGCTTTTTGGTTATTGGTACTTTCTCTTTTGGGTAATAAACACATTGCTGGCCCCACTGTCTAATACGATTCTGTTTGTGAGAAAGAGTAGAAAACGGGTAGACAATTACCAGTGTTGGCCACACGTCACTTGGCTATTTATTTATTTACTTTTTGGCTGTTTATCTTATTGATTGATAAGAGCTTTTTGTGTTTTGTGGAGTTACCTTTGTTATACGTATTGCAAATATTCTTTCTTTGTCTTTCTTTTATGATAAATAACATCTTTAAAAAAAAGGTGGAGCCTTAACTTTTCTATTTCTCTTACTGTGAAAATAACATGTATACCTGTAACTTTTTAAAAAATCTATAAAAATGCATAAAATGAAAGGGATCTTCCTCCTGTTACACTGTGGTAACCTTGTTTATCTTTTCAAACAATTTTTTCATATATTTACATGCACATTTATTCATTAGTCATTCATTCCTCTAACAAGTATTTGCAAGTCACTTATACTTCCAATATTTGTTAGGTATTTACCATGTTCCTGGCATTTTACTAGGTATTTTAAGTGAGGCTATATACATATTTTATTTGAAATTATTTTTGGAAGACATATTAAAAATGTATTTTTTACATTACAGATGCTTCTATAGTAGCACACGCATGTCTCACTGTTTTTAAGGTTTGCCCCACTATTCTCTTTATAGCAGAATATATTTAATCTGGTCCTGATTGGTGGACATTTTACATTGTGTCCTGTGTTTCTGCAATTACAACAATGCTGTGGGGAATATCCTTGTAGATATATCTTTGCAGGCAGGCATGTGTGAATATATCAGTGGGACAGACTCCTAAAATGGAATTGCATTTTAAATTTGATAGACGTTGCCAAACTGTCCTCCAAAATTGTGTTCCAATTCACACTCCCATCAGATGTGTGAGAGTGCCCATTTCTCTGCTTTATTTGCAACCCTGGATACAATGCTTTTACATTTTTGCCAACATGATGGGCAGAGAGTGGAGCCCATTGTTTTATTTTTTATTTTTCTAATTAGAAGTGAAGGTGAGAATATATATTATTGGCCACCTGTATTTATCCTGTGATCTGTCTATACTCTTTCCTTATTTTAAGACTGATCTCCTTTTTAAAATCTAAATTGATTTGTAAATTCCATATACAGGATGGGGCAAAAGTAGGTTTACAGTTGTGAGTATGCAAAGCCCAGAGTTTATTCTTGTGTTATTATTTATTAATTACTGTGTTGTTTTCCATAGGACAACTGTAAACCCACTGTTGTCCCACCCTGTAGACTGGGTATTCAAGCTTTGTCCATTACATTTGTTGCACCTATTGTCTCCCAAGCTGTCCTCAGTCTTTTAATAAAGTTTATGGCATAGCCCCACCTTTTGGATGATGAGGAACGCTGCAATTCCCGTGTGGACCACATTTCTCTAACGTCTTCCTGCAGGGGTCTCAACCTGTTCAGGCAGTTGCTTTTTTCCTTTCGGCAAGATTCTGAGGTGACCCTGCTCTTGGGGACTACAGATGAATCCTGACCTAGAGGTGAGGAGGCATTGTTCCCTGGCCTTGCGGTTGCCAATTCTTCTGTGTTGACATGTCACTTCATCATTGATTGGCACATTTTCCTACAAACAAATGCATTTTCTTGTTCACATGTTTAAACTTCGTGTCTTTTCTTGCGTAAAAAGTTCTATTACTCAAAGCATGGGATGGCCCCTCATCCTTGGTTTGGATCGTCGTTTCTAAAACTGCTCCAGGGAGACCTAGACATTTGCTGGAAGTGACTCAGGGGCCGCCAGTGAGGTGTGGACTGAGCGGGTGGTGCAGAAGCCCCCGCCCCTCTCCAACCTGAATGGCTTCTGAGTGAGATTCTCTCTGAAGAAAGCAGTGGTTTGTGTACCTAAGCAATCTTGGAAAGGGCTACTGTAGACTGAGGTCTTTATTTTCCAAAAGCTGTGAAGCTCTTGGGCCTTCAAAGAGTGTATCCTTTTTACATTGTCATTGCTCCCTCCCTCTTAACATGAGGTAGTCTTGAAGCTTTGCAGTCGGAACACTAGCTGGATGCTCATGTGTGCTCCCCAGGGCAGATTTTGGGTACGAGGCCATCATGAATTATTCTTCCTCTGGTGAAGGTACTCAGCAGTAAGATTCATTAGCATCTCCTATTTTTAGAGCAACATTCACCCATGTCTGCTCAGATATGGGAGTGTTCCCATTTCAACTAAGAGTTTTTCATCTGGGGCAAGGGAGGAAGGGCGGGGAGGATCATTTTTCAACATATACTCTATAAGGATCAATAATTTACCTGTAGCAGTCATAGTGCTTTCGATCGTCATAGTGGGAACCCCAACAATGGGAATAATTATGTTTTTAAAATAGGAAATATAAAGCGGGGCTGTTTCAGGGTTAATTTAGCAGCTCAACAAGGGTCAAGGCTCTTTGTGTCTTGCACAGTACGGTTGCTGGGGCTCAGGATCATGGGCAGATGCTACATCGTACAAGGTTCTTCCTGCTGGGGAGACTCCATCACATCTCTTTTCAAGAGTGAGGGAACCTTCTCTCAAAGCTCCCGCCTGGTTCCCTCACGTCTCCTTTGTCAGAACTGAAGCACATGCCCACTCCTGAACCAGGCTCTGCCGAGAGAATGGAATTAGTTTACTTAATTACTACCTGTTCAAGATTTTACCCCGAGCTGGGGAGAGGGTTACCTTCTCTTGAGGGCTGGTTACCTGCTCAAAATCAGGGAGGACATTATCAATGAGGAAGGGGGAATGGGGACTCCCTTCCATTCTCCAACGGTGAATTGCCGTTGTACTTTAATCGGTTATTCAGTTTATTAATTCCCCCCGCAAACATTGCATGGTTACTGTCACAACAACCTGATCCACCACTTTGAGGTTTTCTAGTCCACTTCAAATGATTCTACACAGGAAGGAGAGTGCATATGTACATATATATCTTAAACCTGGTTCCACTTCTAGAAGAGGCACTTCATAGCGAGGGGAATAGAACTTTGTTGCTGTGGATACAAGTGAGTATTCAAGAGACTGCATAGTTAGTGTCAAGAAATAAAATCGGAGATTTATTAGAGGTAGAACTTGGTGTGCAGTTCCTCCATAGCACCCTTACTTTCTCTTTCAATATTTAATGCACACTCTCCAAGTTCAGAATTTCATCTGTTTGGATTTGCATCAGTCTCGTTTGGCAACAAAGCCCCCATCTATTAAGAATTTAAAGTAATTCGTTCATTGTTATTATTTTTTTTTTAGATTTACTGACAGGGGTTTGGACATGAGGATCGTGCTCAGTAGTGATCAGCTGGTCTCAGATATTTTCTCTCTGGTAAACAAAGCCACAGCTTTTTATTTTTCAGATGAAAAATTGTAGGTTCCCCATGTTGTCTGAAGAGAGCAATGGTGATAAGCAACTTGGACGTGCTAAAGGGGCATTACATATGCTCGTGCAAGTTGGGTCTGTGGCAGGTTAAGGTGGCAACGTATCGATTCCCATTGACAGAAATGAAATTGCGTGTGTACTGACTGGGGCTGCTGCTGGGCTGTGAAGATACTGGAAATCAAGTTCAGTCACCCGCAGCGGGCATCGTTTGGACCACGGCAAGGGTAAAACAAGCACTGCGCACCGGGTCGGGATGCCTGCGGTGCCCGGGGAGTGCCACAAGCACTGGAGAACAGGAATTACGACACACGTGGCTCCAAGCTATTTGAGCGAAAATTGACCTGTCAGGCTTTGGAACCCAGTCCAAATTTCCGCATGCTGTTAATGCTGTGGAATGCAGGAAAGGAAAGACAGGAGAGGGCTCCCCAGCTTGCTAAGCTTTTATGTCCTTTCAGACCTCAGAGCTGACTCTCCAAAGTAATTTTTCTTCGTGCATCCAGACATTTGAACAATGTAACACAGAGTCAAGTCTTGAACTTCCATAGCAAGTCATTCTAAAATTCAATACCATTTTCAGCCTTGGCAAATATTTTTTCCCTCTATCTCAGAGCTCTAGAGACCTGGTGATCCTGTCATTTTGGTGGGAAGGCGCTGGAGGTACACACTGATGATGGAGGTCTCAGCAAACAGGATGGTGTGTGCCTGTATGTGAGTATGAGAGAGAGAGAGAGGAAGAGAGAGAGAGAGAAAGAGAGAGATGCCTGTTTCTAAGAGAGGCTCTGGAAATAGGTTTCCAGGGAAAGGAGAGTTGTATTGTCTCCCATCAGAGATGACTTGAAAATAAACTGCTTTAATGCTAATACTGCAGATGTCTGCAGGAAACTCAGCACCACACTGAACACTGTAGTTAGATAGCTGTGCAAAAAAGTACATGGAGGAAAGGGCTAATGTGCAGTACTTCTATTTAAGATAGAAGGAGGAAATAGAAATTGTGATAGCATGCTATTTCAAGTAATAATATAAAGTACTTGATGTTTACATGGTGAATGGATCAATACTAATTCTGTAGTCAGTGCACATACAGTAGTTTGGATTGTACAAGTGATAGATGCACTCAGTATAGCTGAAATTTCCACCCTGCAACATTTATTTCTTGCTGCGTGTTAGATGGAATTTTCCACCCAACTATCTGGAAGGATTTGCATAAGAATGGTGATAGAGCAGTATTCTTTAATGATGTGCTTTTCTTTGTTAAACTTCAAAAATGTCTATAGTGCATGATGAGGTTTGGGTGAATTGCCAAGCTAATGCTTTTATATTTTCTTTAAAGAGCTTATCTTCACTGTGTTGTGGGAGTCACTTTATATTGTGGTTATAAAGGCAGTGGCAGTAAAGCCGAATTTGTAGCAATCCCCAATAAATGCTGCCTCCTCCTCCAGGGCTTGGTCCTGCTTAGAAGGGAATTTTGGAAGGCACTTGCCAGCCGTTGGCTCAGCGGCAATGAGTCAGTGGATTTGTTTTATGTTCCCATACCTGGTTCTGCTCACCAAGCAGCAAGGATGCCATTCTTCTGCTCAAACAATGACCTCTTGTTAGCCTAAATCAGCACCATTCCCGTCAAAAGGGCCTGAGATCAGCCCAGCTTGTGTCCTCAACTGAGGATGAGCTGAATTATTCAGATCAGAGCCTGGGAACAAATGTGGTTTGGAAACTGACCTTTCTGTCCTCCCCACAAGAACCTAATGTTTACAATGTGAGGAGGAGAGGGACTGGAATCTTGGGAATTCCAGGAATGCAGGACCCAGCAAAAGGAGCTTTCCTTTCTGGGTTGTGCAGCTCCAAGACTCACTCTCCAGATTCTGCTTCACTCACAGCAAGGATTTGCGAATACAAAGGTAGATACACAAACCCCCAAAGCTGGTGCCTGCAAAGGTAGTGCAATAGAGAAAGGACTTCACATTAACCTCAGTTTCAATGGAACAAAGAATTTGAAAGCCAAGAATGGAAGGCAAGTTAAGGTCACCTAATCCGACCCTTTGTCTAATGCAAGAATCTCTTTCCCAACACAACCTCATGGCTCAGTGATCACCATTTGCAGCTTGAATACCTTCAAGGACAAAGAACTTCCTCCACACAGCAGGGACAACAGATGACATTATGTGGAGGACTTACCATGTGTCACGCCTGGTGATAAGACCTTAAGATTTATGGTCTTATTTAATGTTCACAGCAACCTTATGAGGTTGGTGCTATGATTGCCACCAGATGGGGGAAACTGAGGCTTTTTGTTGCAGAGAAAGGATTTAAGAGCCTGCGTTCTTAATCCCTGCACCCTCCTGCCCAGCTTGGCCCATCACTGGTAGCCCTAACTATTTTTAATTCTGCCCTTAGAAGACATTTAGAGTACATTTTGTCCCTCTTTGACGTGACAGCCCTTGAAATATTTGAGGTAGACTTCCTGTCCCTTCTCCAGTGTCCCGGTTTCCCATTCTTCCTATTTCATGCCCAATATGTCTCAGTTCTTCTGGGTTTGGTAAATTCCTCTGGACCCATTCCCACCTACCAATGCTCTTCTCAAAACACGTGTCTTTTATTACTCATCAGACATTATGTAGAAACCTTATAGTTGTTGCTTTGTTTTATTAGGAGACAGTGTGCTTTGCTGGTAAGATCTAACCGTGGAGACGGGCATTCTGAGTGCAGAGGGAGGCTTTCCAAAGAGCACATGGTGAATGTTTTCCACAGCCCTTTTCAGGAAGAAGACATTTAAAAAATCCCACTACGCATTAAAATAAGCCAGGGTAGCACTCCAGTGTCACTGCTGATGGGCAAGGCCATGATGAACGGAAGGACAGAAGCTTGCGCAGTGCTCATGGGGGTCCTGTGAGGCCCTGAGGGAGGCAGCTGCCCTTAGATCTAATTCAGCATCTGACCTGGACTCTCTAGCTCGCTGGCCTGCCACCAGGTCCCTCTGCATTAGCCTCCCACCTTAGGAAAGGCGATCATGTTGTCGGCACTGTGGCGCTGTGTTTCTCAGGGAGTGGCTTCTGACTTGGAGTCAGGCAACGTGGGGCTTGCTGTGCTACCTCAGCCAAATCACTCTACCTCTTTGGGCTTTAGTATCCTCATCTGTAAGTGGAGGTAAGTTTGTCTCCTTAACAGTGTTAAATTAATTTTACAGAGAGACCATTAGACCCAGGTGGCTGTAATGCAACGGTGTATTAAGCAAAGCCTCCATAAGCAAACCGAGACCTAAGCCTATAAGTGCCTCAAGGTTACAGAATTTAGACCCTAAGGACAACCAATCACAAACAGGCAACTAGGCTTTAGGCTGTAGCTGATCAATAATTTCCTAACTTTGCTTCCTTGTCTTCTCTAGAAAAGTCTCCCCTGAGCTCCTGTTAGTGGGATGCTCCAGGCCACTCGTATAGTGCTGCCTGAGTGGAATTAATTTTTGCTTAAATAAACTCTTAACATTTTTAATATACCTCTTTTCTTTTAAGTACTGATATCAGAACAGGAAACCAAAGGAGGCCCCCTAGAGCCCCCAGGAGCAACCAGCAACCAGGTGAAGGTGCCTGTTGAGCCCTGGGGCTCCTGCTTTCTCGTGGCCTTTGCAGGTTGCCGGTAAGGCCTTTTTGGGCCTACCTCCCTGCAGCTTTTGCATTACGAGTTTTCAGACTTTGAGTGTTTCTTTTCCAGAGTGATACTGGGTCCAATGCAAGAAGCAGCTGGGTCTGACTTAGAAACTGGACTAAGGAGGGGTTGAACCAGGTCCTACTTAAGTTGCATTGAGGGCCAGTGTGAAGCCTCAGGTGAATAACTTCTGTTCTGAGGGTGCACAAGTAGGTTCGCCTCACCGAAGATAATCTTCAATTATGGCGGCCACAGTGGGGAACTTTGAAGCTAGACAAGCTTATCCACTTATGAGGTGCCCTGTGCTTGCTATAAAGGGTAGAGGCAAAAGTATCGAATATTTTCTTCCTCAACAGTTTCCAGTTGCCAAGAGGAGACATGTTGGCACACCCCACTCGCTCTGGAGCCTGTGGACAGCATCCTGGGAAAACTGGCAGAAGCTGGCAAAGGATGACGATTCTTCCCAGAGTCAGCTCATACCCATCTCTTTGTAGTGCTGCTGGTCGAGAGGGGAAGGTAAAATTTCATGTCATGCCCTTGTTTTGAAATTCAGATTGGCCAGAAAAAACACTGGTTGGGAATCCTTTCTCTCCCAGGGACAGTTTTGCCTCTTGTCTGTCTTATTTTGTGTCCTGACAACTGGGTTTTGCAGCCCTCGGTTGGAGCCCCGAACTCGTGGCTGGACAGAAGCGTGGGCTGCACTCCACTTGCAGTGAGGGCCCCAGTGACTGTGGCCAGGTCTGAGGGGGATGTCTCCTTTTCTCCTTTGGTTGTCTTTGGGAGCTGCTCTGGATCTTGGCAGAATAGTATGTTTTGCACCTTCTTTGGGGATGCCTATTGTGTTCAAGGGGTTGTTCAATACCACCAAGAATATTTAAACTTTGGGCTGAAACCTGACAAGATATTTGAAAGGATTCCCCCTTCCCCCTCCCCCGCCATTTATTTTTATTGTTGGCAGATATCTCCATGGTCAGAAGCTGGCTAAATTGGAAGCTGGTATTCAGAGCCTGATAATAACACTTTCTTTAGGCCCTCTCCCTTCAGCATGAAATTCTGTATGCAGAGGGAAAGGAAACATTCTGAAGTCATTGTGGAAGGATTTACTAAAACATTCCAAAGACTTGCATAAATCTGGAATGTGGGAATCTTTCGATTTCCATCTTAGCTGAAGATCTTGCCCCTGCTACACAGAAGCGAGTTGAGGATAATGTGGTTGGATAGCTGGGTCGGCGTCTTAATGTCATTCAGGTTGCAACCCAATTCTCTGAGGAATTAAAAACAACTGTACTTGTCTTACAAATTGGGTCTTTGCAAGAATAGAAACAAGGCTCTAGAAACAAACCAAAGCCTACCTGTCCTTTTCCCCAACTCCGAAACCTCCCCTATACAAACTAAAGAGGCAGTTTGGGTGTCTCCTCAGCCATGATGAGGGTCTTCGCGATGGCCAGGCTGCATCACTGCAGGCCCACGAGACCCCCGCTGTGGAGTTATTTAGTGTAAATCAAGATCAGTGCAAGTGTGGCTGCTATTGAACTGGCAATAGAGATTGATGACAGATGACCACATTGAAATAATTGTAACTTTAAGACAAAAACTTACTAAGTCAAGGTTGTTTTGTATTAAAAAATGCTCAACACTAGTAAATTGAAAAAAAGAAAATCCTTTTTTAAGGAGCAATTTATGTTATAGGACAGCAATTTTCTTTAATCCCTGTGTTTCTCTTGAAATACAAATTACCGGAGAAATAGTTTTCTTTCCTTACCTACCCATCTTCCTTCCCTTCTGATTCTGCAGGAAAGTTAGGGCAGGGAAAGGGAATGTAATATTTTCTTTTGATTTAATCTTTAGTGTATTTTTTCCATTACTATTGAGTACCCCCAGCAATTACCACATGGTTTTCCATGTCCATGAGTCCTTTTTCATTTTTGCTCACTAGCTGTAATACCTCCATTGGTTTAAACATAGTTATTAAGTATTTTATACTTAACATTTCACATTTTATTTAATTTTCAATTAGTGAAGTGGAAAGAGCAACAAGCTGTCTTGAGAGATCCGGTTTCTAGTCTTGGCTCTGTGTGACTTCAGGAATACCGCATTCCCTCTCTGGGTCTGCCGTTCTTCCTCCACTGGGTTTGGTGAAGGTGATTTGTAAGGTTGTCCCCAAGTCTGGATTTCTTGCAGCAAAGCAGCTCAACGTCAGACAAGACGAGTCAATTTAGTTAATAATACCGAATCCCTGTTAAGCTCTAGACCTTGTGCTGGGCATGGGGATACAGTCAGTGAAAGACTGGGAGCTTCAGCCAGTGCAGCTCCAGGGGCAGGCTGCCTGGAACCATAGCCCAGCACTGCCTCTCCCTAGCTAGGCATCGCAGTCCAGTCGTTTCTCTTCTGTGCCTCGTTTTCCTCCTGGAATTGTTGTGCTACTAAAATAAACAAGCACATATCAAGGGATTCCTGTATGCCTGGCACATAATGAACTTTCAAATGATGTTGGCATTTATTACAATTATTGGTGGAAGAGGCAGATGTTAATCCAATAATCACACAAAAAAGATATTTCAGTTGTGCTAAGTGCTCTGAGAGGGTCTATCAGGAGGGTTTCCTTGGCCTGGGAAGTAGTGATTAAGGTTAAGATCTGAAGGGTAAGTTCTCCAGTTGAAGGGGAATGGAGTAGAATCAGAGGGAACATATATGCAGAGCTCCTGGTGGGAGGAAGCACAGATTTCTGGGCACTTTAAGTAGGCCAGGTTGAAGGGGAAGGAGGAGGAGGGAAGAGAGTGAAAGTTGGAGGAGGGCAGGGACCAGGCTGTGCCGGGCTCTGTCTGAGCCAAAGATTTGGAAGAACTGGTATTGCATGTGCTTTCCTGAGGTCCGAGTTCCCAGTTAGGCTTTGACACCCTGAAGTGATGTCCCACAAAGGTTTGACTTTCTCCAAAGGGGAACCCAGCAACAATCAGCTTCTAGGGGACACTAAGAAAGTGTGTGTGATGTATGTGGCTCAGAAGTGTGAATGTTACCTGGGCCATCATACAGTTGGGTCATGCTCTACAGACCAAAGCTCCAGACTGGGGTCTGATCATTTCAGTGTCCTCTTCTGGTTGTCTTAGGACTGGTCAGACTTGAATTGGGTTGAAAGACCATAATGAATTCTTCCCTGTCTACAGGGATGCAAAGCTTAATGAGTCTTCAGCTGTGGAGATCACATCCACCATTTGAGAATCTGATGAAACCTGTGGCTTTTTTATATTGAGAGTTGCATTACATAAGTGTATCCAAGTTTGAGTGCCTTTTGAAGTTGGGTTAATGGGTCCTGCAGAAACACATCCATGGTCGCTGGTTAACAATGTCCTTCTCGTATAAGGCAATACTCAACTTTATGGATTCTTTCTCAGTTACCAACCCCCACCTTCACCTAGCTCCTCCTCTTCTTCTTCATTGTTGTTGACTCAATTTTGGACCTTTATTACTTTTTCCCCAGATTGCTATAATTTCCTCTGAATTTGTCCCTTTGCTTTTAGCTTCTTACCCCTCCAACCAATTCTTTACATATTCTATGGGAAAAAATATTGGGTGATATAGTAGAGATAAAATAAATAAAATTATAAATATTTATTTTTAGAATAAAGTAAATCAGACTTATTATAGATACTTTGAAAACTACATACAAGTTGAAATGAAATCCATAGTCTCAGTCCAGAGGCAACCAATGGTATATTTTTTTCTAGTATTTTTCTATGGAAGATTTCTTTTGTATAGTTGTGATCAAACTATATGCATGTATATTTTATATTCAAATGCTTTACTTAATATTTATCTTTTCTGTGGCCTAAGTGAATTCATGTATGTATTGATTTTTTTAAATTGTGGAAAATGTGAAAAATACACAAAAGCAGAGATAATGTATTAGTGAACCTCCCCCCTGCACCACATGTGCCCAACATCTAGCTTCAAAAATTATCAGTATCATATCAGTGGACTTTTGATGTGTAACAAATGGCCTCAACATTTAGAGCTTCCAACCACAACTGTTGATTTTGTTCACAAATCTCTGGAGGAGAGGTTTGGGCCAGGCTCAGCTGTGTGGTTCTTTTTCTAGTCTGGGCTGGCCTCAGTCATGCATCTATGTTTTGCTGCCACGGAGCAAGATGGCTTTGCTTTTGGGATTGTCTGGCCAACACGTGGGGCCACGAGAGGAATTGGGTCTCTGAATCTTGCATCATCCGGCAGGTTATCCCTGGGCTTCTTAACATTGTGATGGAAGGCTTCCAAGCACAGCCAGGCAAGTGCCAATGCGTAAGTGCTTTTCGAGCTTCTGTTTGCATCTCATTTACTAATATTTAATTGGTCAAAGCAAGTCACAGGTTTGCTTTATACACAAGGGGGTAGAGAAATAGATTCCATCTCATGACTAGAGGATCTGCCCCATCATATGGTAAGGATATGGGTATAGGCAGAAGAATTTGTGGCCATTTTTATAAAAATGTGTTGCTAATATTGATATTAGTAAATTATCATTTTTTAAAAGAGTTTACTTGTTTATTTTTAGAGAGAGGGGAAGGGAAGGAGAAAGAGAGGGAGGGAAACATCAATGTGTGGTTGCCTTTCACGCCCCCATTGAGGACCTGGTCTGTAACCCAGGTATGTGCCTTGACTGGGAATAGAACCAGTAACCCTTTGGTTTGCAGCCCATGCTCAATCCACTGAGCTACACCAGTCAGGCTGTAAATTATCATTTTTTTCATGGGTTGGTAACTTGTCATAAATATAATTTAGATGGTCAGTAATGTGCCACTCAGTGAATGCACCAAAACTTGTGTGACCCTATTGCCATTTTCTGCCTTTATGACCCTGTTGTTGGGTATTGAGGTCATTGCCATTTTTCTGCCTTTATGAATAATGCTACAATGGATGCTTTGTGCATAAAGCTTTTTCTGGTTTTAGGATTATTTCCTCAGAGTAGTCACAAAAGTGATATTATGGTGTCAAACATTTTAGAGCTCTTAGTACACTTTGCCAAATTGCTTTCGAGGAGGATTGTATCAATTTACACTTCCACCAGCGTGTGTGAGAGTAGCCCACAGGGATCCTTCTAAAATGCAAATCTGGTTATCTCATGCCCAGTTTAAAAGTGATCTCTGCTGCCTTCACAATAAAGACAAAACTATGTAAGACTCAACTCTCTGCTATATGGCTTTTGAATCACTATTTTAGCTTGGTAAGACCTTCTATCCAAGGGTCATAGAATCTAGTCAGCAGACAAGGCTGTAGGCTTAGAACCAAGAGAGGAGAACCCATCACTCTCAAGTTGTCCTTGAGTGCAGGTATTGTTCCTATAGAAGATGAAACTGAGGGTCAGAGAGTTCGTTACTTAACGTGGGAACCTCTTCCCAGCTTTCTATTTATGGCATTATCTATTTTAGCATCATATAATCTTTGCAAAGCAATACATATATGCAAGTTTAAGTATATATTTAATCAATGTAAGTCAATTATAACACATTTGTTTCATTGATTAGAATTCTTTGGTTCCTGAAAACTGAAGACTGTGAGATTTGGAATGACACATGTCTGAATTTGAATTCAGATACTGCCATTTGCTAGAAATTGAATGAAACTTTACATCTCAAAGCCTGGGTTTTGTTGTATGTAAGATGTGGGCTATAAGGCTTACAATTTAGGGGGTTTAGTAGTGATTCAACATGCACATCAAATAAGTAGCAGAACCATATGGAAGCGGGAGGGAAACATAAATGTAACCCAAACAAGGCTTTGCTAGTCTAGGATTATAAATAAAGCTACATGGCTTTAAACACCCAGGTTAACATGGGTTGAAACCTGGTTCAGCCTAATTGCCAGAATTCTAGCCTTTTCTGAGTTTTCCTTTCCCCAACATTCTTGAGAATCCCAGGTTCCTGAATCACCGGTTCTCCATGAGGCTATATCTACCTTTGCCTGGAAAGGGACAGCAGAGACCAGGATGTGCCACAAGTGTAATTTTAAATTTTCTAGCAGACACAGTAAAAAGTAGATAAAGAAATAGATAAAAATTAATTTAAAGCACAAGTGTTATTTAACCCAATATATGTAAAATATTATTTCAAACATGTAACCTATATAAAATTCATGAAATAGTTTATATGATTTTTTCATATGTGGTCCTTGATATCTGGTGTATATTTTAGGCTTACCAGAACATCTCATATTGTCCTAGCCATATTTTAAGTGCTCGGTAGCCACATGTGGCCAATGGCTGCTGTATGGGGCAACAGAGCTCTAGAACAAAACTACCTAGACTCCAAGTGGTGCAACTCTCTAGTATAGGTTTTGATACTTACATATACTATTCTTCCTGAAAACTTCTACTGACTCCCCCTTGGCTTGGTCTGTGAGGGATTCAATTTACTACATGTTGTGCCTGGAATTATTCCCTTTAACTAATATTGTGTCTGGTGTACCAATTCAGACTTCACTTCCCTTAAAATGAATTTCCTTTCAGGGGGTCTCTTGTATATCCTACTTTGCTAATTTGTTACCCTAATCTATCAGAGGAAAACATTTCTAATTCTTGAACATTACTATGTAGTGGGCAAGAGAGCCAGAGAGTTATTTCTGTTTTTTTCCCATGAGGCCCCGCTGCTCCTTTGTGGATTTATGGATACAAAGAACGTGTGGGAACCTGTAATCCAAGTGCGTGAGGACATGATGGGGAAGAGATATCTCTTGACAATGGCCAATACTGGCTGAGCTGTAGGCAGAAGCCCAGCTGAAATATTCCATTGACATAGTCATGGAAGTGATGCTAGATGGGATAGAAAGGGAGGGGCAGAGAGCAAGTTGTTCTCCACTGGTAGATACTTCCTGGAGGAGGCATGCATTGGGAAGAATTCCCAAATTGTGACTATAGGGTTACTGAGGCCTTATTGTGTGCAGGAGATTCACATACCTAGTTTCCTGAGATAGACGTTATTGTCCCTGTTTTATAGGTGAAGTAGTGAAATTGAGAGAGGTTGAATAACTTAGCTAAGGCTGCAGGAAAGAACCCGGCTGTGGGGTCTCCAAAGACCTTATGCCTTCAATGCCTCACTGCTGCCCTTGAATAGTTGAGAATTGGCTCAAGGGGCCAGCTGGAGCATCCCTGAGGCGACTTTGCTGAAGAAAGAGAGGTTTTTGTAGCAAACATTTGTAATTTCTTACAAAGGATACCATCATAGTGCATTGATGCTCCAGTCACCATCATTGTGAACAAATTACCCCAAAATGGCATAAAACAGCCTCTTATGCTCATGATTCTGTGCATTAGGAGTTCAGACAGGGCAGAGAGAAGTTGGCTTATTTCTGCTTTGTGACATGTGAAGACTGGGGGCTGAAAAGACCTGAAGACTCGTTTACTCATAGATCTGCTGGTTGAGGGTAGGCGTCAACCTCTCCATGTGGCCTCTCCATGCCATGTCTCTACATGGACTGGTTTCGGGGTTCTCACAGCATGGTGGCTGCATTCAAAAGGCTAGAACCAACTAAGAGTGATGTTACCTATTATTGCCCTGTCCTAGGTAGTATGTATCATGCACTTCATGCATTTTATTCAACAAGGTGTTTACAAAGTCCTGTCTAGGATAAAGAAGAGGTGAAATAGACTCTGCCTCTTAATGGGAAGTGGCAAGGTTCCAGAAGGGCAAGTGGGATCAGAAACATTGCCATGGCCACTATTTGGAAAATATAGTCTACCATGGTCATTGTTCATGATGTCGACCCACTGATGGACGAGGAAGGAAAGGTGGGTAGGTAACTGGGAAGGAAATGTCTTATTGAAATGCTGAGGTCTCTGGTAAATGTCAAAATACTGAAGGGGAATTAGGGAGAAAATGGAAAAGCAAATAAATTCAAATGCAAATGGGGAGTATTTGAAAAGGCTTCCTCTAGCAGAAGACCCCTTCACTTAGTCCACTGGCTGGATATATGGTTTCCTTGCAGATTGAGGCAGCCTCCACTGGCCAGACCTCTGTGTCCCCTGTCACCTTCCATAGCCCAGTCTTAAGCAGGGCCACAGCATCTTGCCTTTGGATCCCCCTGATTTCTTCATGACTTAACCCCAAGCTTCCTTTTACTAGAGATTTGAAATTTCATTAAACCAGGGCTAGAACTGAGAAATAATGATTGCCTTTATATGTACTGGCTCCTTACTGGAAAGCTAGTAGAGGGAAGATAAGATTCTATAACATTACAGGAAGAAAACCCAGAAAATTATGCGAAAAGCTCCACCATCCAGGATAAATGTTATAGGAGGCATTAACCTTCCATAAAAATCCCTTTGCTAGGCAGGAATTTAAATGACAGTCACTGTGAGAGGAGATATTTAGCCTTAGAAACATATTATACTGCCACCTTCTCTTAGAATAGCAAGTTCTTTGGTTATCAGCAGTTGAGTATTGTTCATCTTTTTCATAGGAATGCTAAGTAGTATAGCAAGGATGTAAATGTGGTTTTCTGGGTATGCCTCCATATTGCACTGTATACTGCCCAAGGAGTTGTATCCACATTCTCTGCTTTTATTTAGGGGACTTGAATACAAAGTTGACATCTAACGAAAGCTGAAACAAACCTTTATGATAGCCTCCAAATTGCTTGTCTTGGGGGAAATGTATTTTTTTTTTTTACCTAAGGTCTAAGTGTGATTCTCCAATGAAGGTGTTAGGCCAGAAATCACAGTGATTACCCTCTCTTTTTATATAAATTTGTCTCTTCCAGAAAAGAAGCCAACAAAAATCTCAGGGCAATGATTGTATATAGAAGTTTATGTAAGTTCTACACACATGATTATGTGTGTTGGGGAAAATCTTAGGTGGTAGTGTAAACATAATTATTCTGCTTTAAATACTCAATCTCTGTGTCTCAACATTAAAAGCATTTGTGACAGGATGAGAAGCAGGACTCTTGCCTACTGTCTAGAATCTCAGCCAGAGCCCCAGAGCTGCTTCTTGCCCCTCCACAGTTTGGTGTGGAAAAGATGCCGAGTTTCCCAACGAGCTAAGTGGATACAGATTTTAGTACCTACCTTCCTGAGTTCCACTAATTGTCCTAAGTAGTACCTCCCCAGGAACCCACAGATGAGGCATAATTATTATGATTTTTTTCTATTGACTGAACAGCTTTAAAATATTGATTGTTTGGACGGTCCAGAATTAAAACATCATAACAGGTGGTTGAGAAATCCACAGTTGCCCTCTACTTTATTTAATCAAGTTGACATACTGATGAAGCAGTAACTAAGAATAACTAAGAATTAAGCCTGTCTCTAGACTAAATCAAATACACCCAAACTGAGATTAACTTTGAAAGTCAGAAACAACTACAAAAAATGAAAGGAAAATAGATCTTAAAGACTTCATAGTTTTTCCTAAGGATAACATAATGATGCATCCTACTAAGTTGTATGAGAAAATACTTATTTGCTATATTGAAAGACTTTAAGTGGACTAAGGTAAAAATTGTTTTGCAGAGGACAGCATGTCATCCTACATGAGATTTGCTGTTTTAGGAACAGTAAAACTAATATGTATTGAGGGCCAGTAGGTTCCAGACACTCACTATTCATTAGATCTGTTGATCACTGGACAATGTGGGTATTATTATCCCACGTTTACACATAAGAAAGTCAAGGCCTAGATAGGTCTGCCAACTTGCTTAGACTCTGATTAGCTGGACTAAACCTGGGTTTGTGACTTATTACTGCAGGATCATTCTAGGTCTTTAGAATCACTCTAAAGTCCAACATGACTGGCCAGTTTCACAAGTGACAAACTTAGGTAAAATATCTGATTCTTCCTTCCAGTGAAATCAAATCCATTGAAAAATCCTATCAGTTCTACTGCTAAACTGATCACAAATCCAGGTCTTTCTTTCTGCAGTCACTAACATCATCACCGGAGCTGAGGGCACCGTCGTCTCTGCCTGATGCCTTCCATGGTGTACAGGTGTGCTGCCTGCTTTTGTGCATGCCCACCTGTCATCGTCATAGCAGATGACGTCATAGAGCAGACAGAACTGTCTTCTAATAAGACAAAATCTGTCTTTCCTCTGCTTGGGACTCTCTGCGGATTTCCTGTTATACCCAAAATAAAATTTGAATTTCCTACCTTAGTTTGTAAGACTGGGCGTGATCTAACCAGGGCCTTCCTTGCTCATGTCCTACACTCTCTGCTTTGCTTTCCAAGCTCCACTTGACATATTTAACTCTTTCTAGAAAATAGGAAGCTCTTTTAGGGTTCTTGTTCTTTCTCTCTCCTTAAAATGTTCTCCTGACTCCCATACGGCTGGAGTCTTGCCCTTCAGGTCTTGGTTTGGAGGCCAGTTCCTCTGTGAGACCCTCTTTGACCCCCTTATTTAAAGAAGCCCCCTCCACTGTGTCACTTGCCATCATAGCACCTTGCTTACTTCCTTCATGATGCCTGTCACAAATGGTAATTATTTGTTGTGTTTGCTTACTGTTTATCTGTCCCTACCCCTCACCCTGCTCAGACTGTCACATATGAGCAGGAACCCTATCTATTACATCCGTTGCTGTCACCTGAATGCCCAACACATGGTAGGCACTCAACAAACATTTGACACAAAAATTAACCATACTTGGGTGGCCCTTCTGTTCTTTAAACCCTGCCCCACCCCAAATCATAGTCTATACAGTAATCCATCATGTTTTCAGTATCATGTTGGACAAAAATATTGGAGTTGGCTTTCGGAACTCTGGTCTGAACTCCTATCTCAGACATTAATTTGTTGTATGTTTCCTCTGAGCTGTGACCTCTGAGCAACTTAGTTCATGAGCAACTTTGTTCATAAGCAACTTAGGTTAGCTAATTCATTATGTCGAGATACAGCTGGCAATTTACTGAGGTGGACCCAGGGTTTCCCCTCTGTTTGGAGACTCTTGCACGAAGGAGTGAGTCAGGTGAAGTTGGCTGGGGAAAGGGATCCCTCCAGAGAGCACTGCACAAGAGATGATGGGAGTCATGTTTCCTTTTTTTTTAGTTCAGTTTGTTCATTAGATTCCATATATGAGTGAAATCATATGGTATCAGTCTTTTGATTTATGGACATGGACAATAGTGTGGGGATTGCCAGTGTAGGGGAGTATAAGGGGACTAAATGGTAATGGGAAAAACATACAATAAAGATCAAATAAAAAAAGAGAGAGATGATGGGAAAAACCCATTAGTCTTTTGTAACATTTCAGCCTGGCTGAACATGCACAGAGAAACCAGTGCTTAATAGCACATTATGTCTATGGCTTCTTACCATCATGACTTCAGGATCGTGATTTCCTCACCAGGAATCCTGGTCTGCAAAGGCCACTGCAGGCCAGAGAAAGCATGTGGACCTGTCTGGGCAGGGTGGCAGGGTCCAGTGTCCCATCTGTCCTGTGCCTCCTGCTTGTGGGAACCTGCCTTCTCCTGCCATGTTTCTCAGGGGATGGAGGAAGTGTGGGCGCAACTTGCTGTGCTAAGGGCTCCGTGTTCATTGTTTCACCAAATGCTGTGAGGCCGTTACTGTTTTCATACTATGCCATTTTCCATATGGGGAAGGTGGGGTGCACAGAGAGATTACGGACCTTGCTTGAAGTCCCAGTGTTAGGAGGTGAAAGTGCCAGAGTGCTCACTATGTGAACAGTACTCCTCTCTCACCTCATTGGTCAGCTTCTGGTGTCACAGGGAACCCTGAACTTGGCAGTGGGAGCCATTTTCAGGGGCTGCCTGAAATGCGGTGGATCAAGTGTGCTGGAATTAGATTTGGCAAATAGATTGCAGCAAGCAAGCTTTGTAACCTAAAAAATAAAATTAGGCAAATTGCATCAGATGTCAACACAGAGACAAATAAATTACTGTAGAGAAGAATCCTCTGCTTAATAGGAAAAAAAACATTGAAGTGCATGTTTGAAAAAATACATTTTTCTTTATATCCCTATGGGCATCGTGGCTTCTCAGGGATTCAAGAAAATGAAAATCTTCTCAAGCCAGTAAATCAACCTTCTAGAAGTCTTTCCAGGGCCTGAAAAGGGAGATATTTGACAGTGTTTATGGAATAGCAACATTGGGCTAGGCCCTGCTGGTCACTGGAAATAAAAAGGTGAGGGAAGTACAGCCCCAGCCCTTGCAGAGATCCAGCTGAGGGTGGAGGTCAGGAACAGAAAAGTTCGCAGACACTTTAATAAAGCTGTGATTCAGGCTACGACAGAACTGAGGACAGGAGCCTTTGGGAATGGGGGAAAGAGTTCCCCAGAGCAGGCAAATTTGGGCATGAAGCTTGAAGATAAAACAGCAAAAGCTGGGCTCACTAGCATGGGCCAAACTACAGAACCAGAGGACATACAGGGTGTCTGGGGCAGTAGGAAAAGAGGCTGGAGGGATCAATTCTAACCCGGCTATGCAGGGCTTGTGTAGTAGACTTTGGAGCTCAGATGTTAGCCTGTGGTGACAATTTTAGAAAGATCCCTCTGGGGGGCCATTGGAGAATGTACTAGAGAGAACAAACGACAGGAAAGTTGCTGTAATAGTCCAGGTGAGACTGAAGCAGTCTTGAACTAGGGCAGTGGCAGTGTGTGAAAGGAGAGAAGAGGACAGACGCAATCACGTGAGGAATTCTGTAATTTGCAGAATTTTCGTATTATGGCAGGACAAGGAAAGGGCCTGGCACAAAGTAGATGCTCACTGTGTGAACAGAAGCCGAGTGCACAGATGGTGTCATACATATAGTTAGGAATTCGTACAGTATGTAGATGCCCACTCACACATGCCAGCTATATCATTTTTGTGATGAACATACATACCTGGAAATTTTAAGTTAAGATATTTACCCTCATTGCAGAAAGTGAATGCAAATTTTGGAAGCAGCCAGTGTTCTGTACGAGATGACAAATGCTCCTTCCAAGTATTCCTGTTTAGTCACAAAGTTTTCTACCTGATTGCTTATTATTTTTGTACTATTACAGATGTTGTATTTGATTTTAGAGTGAAATTTGCTGTTCCATATCATTAAATAAATTCTCAGGGACATAATTTAGTTCACTCCTCGGAGAATAGAAGGAATTCAGTTGTTGTGAAGCGTGCGTCTGTCTTCCAGGGAGTTAGTAAAACACAAAACACCTTATTGAAATGTTTTTCTACTAATAAAGACAGGTTTCTGTTTTCTCGGAAATGTTTTTCCACTAATGAAGACAGGTTCTTTTGGGGGGCAGATAATTTTGAAGATGGGTTGTGTTGATAGCAAAGATGAGCTGCCCTTTAAGACTTCAGAGCTAGAGAGACAGCTGCCTGCTCACTCAGTCTAAATTAGATTCCAGCCCCCTTCATGGCACCCAGTTTTTATCCTGCTCATGTTTTCATAATTGTGGATTCTGTATTTGTGGTGGATCAAATACAGCTGCAAATTCTTCTTCCATGAGAAAGAGGTGGGATTCATGTGCCCTCCTGTTGCATCTGGGCAGGCTCTATGACTGCTGTGCCTGAAATTATTATGTGAGAGTTTCCAGGCTCAGACCTTAACCAACTGGTGGCCTCTGCTTCCTGCCTTTTGGAGTACTTTGTGGGCGCCCTGAGCCACTAAGCAAGAGACCTGATCATCCTGGCACTGCCATACCAGAGAGGCCCTGCCAAGGCATATGACATGTTAGTGTACTGCTTTGGACCCTCCAGCCAACACCGTATCTGCCTGTTGAAGACTGTCATGTGGCTGCCATTGACACCATGTGGAACAGAACTGCCTGGCTGAACTCTGCCCAACTTCCTGACCTTCAATACTGCAAGATATAATACAATGGTTGATGTTTTAAGCCATCACAATATGGAGTAGCTTCTTTCCAGTAACAGACAATTGGGACAATACTTATTAATGTTTACTTATTTATTAATATCTGTTTTCTCCTTTAGACTATAAACATCATGAGGACAACAGGGACCATACCTGGTTTGTTCACGCTGTGTACTCACCTAGCCCAGTGGTGAGACACAGTAGGAACTTAATAAATATTTATTTAAAGGGCGAGTGACAGTTCCACAACTGAAGTTGAACAGAGCAGAGTTAGCCGAAAACATAGGCAGGGATCCTCACTCAGACTCCTGAATTTGTGTATTCCCTTCTTTAACCCTTGGCTTTCCTCCAACATGCACCTGCATTCTGATATTAAAACTCTCTGCTTGGTTGTGTGCAATTCATTTTGAGGGTAAGGGTACTATTTGACTTAAGTTAAGGAAATACACACACACACACACACACACACACATATATATCTGAAACCTATATGTATATAGGTCTGAATATATATATATGTCTAAAACAAACTAAGAAGCAATATCTGTCTGTTCGTTTGTCAATCTGTCCATCCATCTATCTTATCCATCTAGCATCATTTGGCTCTGATGCAAAACTTGAAAAATGATCCGTGGGTTTATGGCATTTAATACCGTACTGCACTTGGAGAAAGGGGCATGTTTATCAGAGAAAGGAGAGCTTCTTTGATGGACTTTCTTTGACAGCCAAGCTCCTAACTTTTTAATGTCCGTGAATCACAGCTGTATTAGCGGGTCTTTCATGACAAAGAGGAATGCTGGCACTGGGTGCTCTGTCTTTCCAATGTACAATTCTGTGCTGTGTCAGCAATTCTAATTATTCTAATTACTATTTTGTTTGGTTGCAGTTTCACCTCCCACACCACAGCACATGGTAAACACTGAGTGATTCTTGAAGCATCGTAAACACTGAGTGATTCTTGAAGCATCTTTATTAACTTCTCTGAGAATCTTTACCGTCACCTAGAAGATAGGTCTTTTGTAAAGGGCCAAGCTGATGTGACTGCTGAGGTGGCCTTAATAATAATATTTTCTTCTGAGCAGCTCCCTGTAGAGAGAGCTTGAATGAAACACGCTATCATGAATTTTAGCAGGCTTTGTTTTAAAGGGGCTGTTCTGTCTGAATGTACATCATTAATACTACCCTTTGGGCGGGAGGTGGATGTATACCAGAGCAGTGGGATGATGGACTGGATGCTTACTTTCTCACATTTGGGCTATTTTTCATTAGGTAGACCGGAGTCCTAAAAGCCTTCTTGTTTTCATTTATACATATATATGTATTTTTTTCCTGATGGAGATTTCAAAGAATTTAATGGCACTATAGTCAGAGATAATGCAAAAAGTAGTGCCCAATAATAATTCATTATTAATGTGATTAGTATTATGGACGACTCAGGGAGCAATTCCATTTAGGGGGTCCACTGGGTATAGGTGTGTAAGTGGGTAGAGGAAGGGGTGCTCATGTTGTCAATGATCATGTTAAAAGCTGTGTTGTACCAAGGGAGTCTTAAAATTTCATTTGTGATTGCAAGTCATCGGGAAAAGTTGGTTACAAATGACAACACAACTCAGATGATCTTACAAAAAAGGTAAAACTTATTGACACACGTAATTCAAAGGTCTAGGTCTTCAGAGGTTGTTGAATTCAGGTGCTCAAATAATGTCACTCTGTCAGATTCATTCTAAGGAAGGTGTTTTTGAACTAGTGGCAAAGATGGCCTTTTCTTGTCCTTACAATATGCAATCCCAGAGAACACAGAAGTAGATTCTTTTCTAAAAGCTCTAGAAAAAATCCTAGGGGTGATTCTCCTCAGCCATATATAGGTCATGTAATTATCCCTTAACCAATAGCAGTGGCCAGATGTGGGTGTGTTCTAATTATCCACTTCTGGGCCACGTGCTCATCCCTGCAACTGGGAAGGAAGGTCAACCCCAAGTGAGTCATGCTGACTAGTAATGGGGGTGAGGTGGTTTCTCAGAGTGCAGCCTCAAGACCTGTTTCATTCCAGTTACTTATTCGTCTTCTGGGATCCTAAGAGCAAAGAGTGAGATGCTTCTTGAACTGAGATTCAGGTGGGGGACCTGAGTCTAGATGCATTCCATCATTCACTCACTAAATGATTATGGGCCAGTCACTTTCTCTCCTGGGGTCTCAGATTCCTCATTTATAAAGCGAGGACTTTGGACCAGATGATTCTGATGACCCCATCTAGCTCAAAGATTCTACAGTTTTCTTTACCCGAGCTGGAAGGATATTACAAACATCCAGAGAGAGGAAGTATGGTAAGGTGCTACCCTGAACACAAACAAGGGTTTTCTGATTTTGATGTCGATGGTGGTGTTGATGACAGCAGTTCTATACTCTGTTAGAAACAGCCCCAGTCTGCTGTTGTCAGAGACACTGCTTCAGAGCTCTTCCCCCCACTGCCCCCGCCCTCTCTAGCTCAGCAGTGATGAGAGAGATTTTCTGGCTGTTGTAAGGTCACTGGGATAAATGGGAAGGTTGGCCCATTGCCTGAAAATGAGTTTGGCTTAACAGTTCCTTGCCCAAGAAATGGAAAGAAAAACCCTGCTGGGGTAGCCAAAGGGAAAGAGAAGGGTGAGTGACCTCTTTAGCAAGAGCTGCAGCCCTGGAAATCTGACTAATGGCTGGAGAGGGTACACGATGATAACTCACAGCAGCCACTTGGATTTAATTATAGCAACATTTGCAGACAATAAGTGGGTCTTGAGTGAAGCTGGCCTGATGATATGGCAGTGACAGAAGCTAATCCGGATCTCTGACCAAAAGGATGGATGAGAAAGGACTTGGGAATGTTTCCTCGAGGAGATTATGTACACGTTCTGAATTGTGGAAAGAGAAGTGGACTTCAGACTTGGAGTTTGGAAACATGGCTTCACTTTTGGTGTTTCCATTTATTCACTGAGCCTCATTTTCATCATTTGCAAAATGAGGAGCTTTGTTCTTGAAAATCAGTAATTTGGAGATTAGAGATTTCTAAGGTATGTTCTTTCTTTTCATTCCATGCTTTCTTTTTTTAGGTCTGTGGCTTTTATGTGATAGAAAAAATATAAGATTCCTGAAGTCTAGATGCTCTCAGTAGAAGGGACTCATTAAAGTAGTAGAAAATTCAAGAATTTGCAATAAAAAGCTGTTAGGATTCTAGCAGAAAATATATGGTCTGAACAGCAGAATCAAACATTTTCCCAACTGCCTGCTGTTTATTAAGTGTCTACTATATGCCAGGAATATGCTTTATATACAGGTCAACACTGAGGGGCAGGTTTTGTTAAACCCATCTTAAAAGTTAGGATACTAAACATCAGACTGTGTAAGTAACTTGCTAAAATAATGTATCTTACTTAACAAATGTCTAGTCTTAAAATTACAAACTTTCAAGACTGCAAAGAATAAAGTTTGTCCCTTTTCAAGTGATGAAAATGAGGTCCAGTAAATAAGTAGAAACTCTGGAAGTGAACCCAGGTTTCCTAACTCCAGGCCCAGTGTGAAACCTTTTAAGGGGTAGAGCTGAGATTCAGGTCCAAGTCCAAGAGCTGTTCTCTTTGCACTGTTTTGGCTCTCTAGTGTTTCTGTCTCCCATCTCTCATCTCTGGGTCTTGTTAAGTATAGGCAGGTTTGGAGTTTCTGGTCCTGCAAACCATCCTCTAGCAGTAGGTCTCTGCCTGAGATCTGGCATGTCTGACATCTAAGTGTTGTGAATTGTGAAGGCAGGGCTTGTCTGCAGTTACGCAGAAGTATGGAAGGGTCTAGGGAATGGAAACCTTAGAGGGCGCAGAAGGTTGTGGTTAACCCCTTTCACTCAGCTAGCACTGGAAGTATATTGGTTGGTAATAGTGATTGTTTCCTCCTCCTTCAAGTGAACTACAGTTTTCATGAAAATAAGTTGCTTTGATTTGCTCCTATATGTGATGGAGTCATGGATTCCAAGATGTTGGTCCTAAAAAGATTCTGATTACATTTCATATCTCTGTAGTATTCACAACTCTCAAATAATTATTTTCCTGTGGCTGAATTATTACTTTCCAGCTCTATGATTGTTTTTAGCCACTGTGTCAGTTGGCTTTTGCTGCTTACATACTTTCCCAAAATATAATGACTTTAAACAATAAACACATATTTATGTTATGATTCTGTGGATCAGCAACCAGGCTAGGCTGAGCTGCATGGATCTTCTGGTCTTGGATTGCCTCAGTCTTGCATCAACTTCTGGTTGGCTAGGTGGCTCTTCTTTTGGGAGTTGGGTGGCTGTTGTCTAGGGAGGTGTGGGCAACTGAGTTGCATGTTTTTCATCATCCAGCCAGATAACCTGGGCATGTTCATTTGGTGGCTGGATGGGAATCTAAGAGAGAGGAACTTTTCAAGTTCTCTGAGTCTCAGAAGTTGTATAATATCCTGCTATATTCAATTTAATCAAACCAGTCACAAAAACCCACCCAGATTTAAGGAATAGAAAAACAGAATCTACCTTTTGCTGGGAATTGAGGCAAAGTCACATAGGGAAGAAAACCATTGTGTCAGTTTTTTGTGAACAGACTGTCACAGCCATTTCTATTGGCCCTGAGCAAATGAATGACCACATAGCTCACCACAGTTGCTATGGAATTATTGCACCCTGTAATAAGAAAACAGGACACTGTTTTCAATGAATAAATGGAGCTTTGATTGCAGATTTTTGTCCTTGCTCATTTCAGAAGGAACTTGGGGTGGCTTTTAGAGTTATATGTAACAAGGCACAAGAGAAAGTTGAAGGTACAGGGAAAATCAAAGTAGAAAAAGATGAAGTCAGTAGCATAATTAGTATAAGAACGCATACTTGAGGTCCTGTATGGTAGTTGCTAGAGGCTACATGCTTGGATCTGGGCTTCTAGTAACCAAAGCACAGAAGAGAACATGATCAGTCATGTGAACCATGGTGTCCATAAGAAAGAAGGAAGCTGCTGTCTGCTGCTGAATATAGCTTGGGGAGGGAGCTTTTCTTTGTGCCTCATGGGAAGACTAGTGGGGTAAAATGGGCTAAACAAAATTTGAAAAGAGGCTGAGTAAGGGTAATCCAAGTCCATACATTTATATTGAGGATATTTGGTGATAACTATAACCAACAGTCACATTTTACAGGTTACAGGTGCTCTATAGGTTATGAAGTATTTGTGCATCATCATCTATTTGTTGTCTCTAACAATGGTGCAACATAAGTAGGGGAGATATGATAATATGACTCTTAATTTAATTGAGAGGGAAACTCAGAGAGATAAAGTGACTTGTCATATGAAAATGAGGCGCGTCTTCTAATGTCCATGTTAGTGTGCTGTGTGGGAGATATTGGGTGGGACTTTGTGGAAAGTATACAGGAGTGCCGTTGTGTCAAGAAACTATGAATTCTTTAAGGGAAAAAGAATTTAATAATGATAATAATGATCCAGATTATTTTTTGCCTTCTTTTTAATATGTATTTTTAAAATGTATGCACAGTCCTCTTGAGCTATTATCCCCATTTTACAGATGGTAAACAGAGGCTCCATGAGAGTAAGTAAGTTGACTATGTTCTCCTAGATGGTAGTAACAATACTGGTTCAAAACTCTCGGTCTCTGGTCTTATATCAGATTCTGGAGACTTTCCGCACATTGATGCTGGCTCAGAGTCAGGTGACTTGATGTTAGGAGGGGACACTATAAGGTAATGTGTGACAATATATACAATCTTAGGAAACTGGATGAAGCAGGGGCCAAATTAGTAAAGGGGAATTAATGGAGGGACACAGAACTATCTGAAACCTGAAGGACTAGCAAAGATGTGATTGGGAAGGGAAGGCCAAAGAGGTGGGCCAGGCAGGGGAAATAGTACAAGGACAGGTGCTAAGGCAGCAATGAGTGAAACATTTTCAGGGCAATGCTGAAAAAAAAATAGTCTGGTTGTAATGGACAATTACTTAAACACTTTAATTCAACATAAATTTAATGGGGACTTATGAGGTGCAAAAGCTTGAGACAAAGATGAGCCCAATATAATTTGGTCTCAAAAACTCCACAGATAATCATCAGGAAAGTAGTGGAATCGAAGGTTGGAGCAGTACTGGTTGAACAAATAGTGGGAAAATTCTTAGGGTGGGATTTGGGGCTTAATTTTATTGGGGATTAAGAAAGAGCAACACAAGGAATCCTTGAGCCAGGTTGCAGATGTGAAGAGGAAACAGTCCTAGTGTCAACTGTGAAATAGAAATTGGTAGGAAGACCCTTGGCCTGCATGAAGGAGGGTTGAAGTCTAGATCCCTGGACCCAGCTGTGGCAGAGTTCCAGCACCCTGAATGCAGGAGGTGGCAGCAGATTGCTTCAGCACTATCTCAAGCCCTGGCCTGCAGAGGGTAGTCAGAGCTAAAATATGTACTTATGTGACTTTCTTAAAAAAAATCTTATTGTTTTCTCTGATGATGAATGCAGTATGTGCTCATTGTAAGAAATTTTAAGAATACAGAAATTTAAAAAGATAATATACCACCCAGAGAGAAACACTGTAAACTCTTGAATAACTTCCTCTAGATTTTTTTCTGAGTTATTGTCTTAAGCATATATAGATGTTTTCATTCAGTTCTTTCTATAATATGTGTGGGTCAGAGTGTGTGATTACTAGCACAGTCCTTGCCTTCATCTTTGATATTTTTTAAAGGAGTCTTAGAAACAAAATTACTTGGTCGTATTAAAGATCATCATATTACTAAAATTGTTTCTATGGAAGGTGTAGCAGTTTTTACTCTCAAAATATATGAGAATTCTTATCTTAATGTACCTTTATCAGCCTTGAGTGGAATCACTAGAAGTAAACCTGTTATTTTAAATCCATAAACTCAGTATAATCATCCATCAGGCAAATCTCAATCGAAGGGAATTTCACAAAGTAACTGACCAGTACTTCTCAAAACTGTCAAAGTCATCAGAAATAAGGAAACCTTGAGAAACTATCATGGCCAAGAGGAGCCTAAGGAGACAAGATGATTAAATGTAATGTGCTATCCCAGATGGGCTTCTAGGACAGAAAAAGGCCATTAGACAAAACTAAGGAAATGTGAATATAGTATGAACTTTAGTTATAATAATGTATCAGTATCAGTTAATCAATTGTATCAAATTTGCCATACTAACTGTATATGATATATCATCACAATTGTTCTGTCAGTCTAAAGCTGTTCTAAAATAAGTTTATTAACAACTAAAAAACTAAAGCCCCCCCCCTGCAAATACAAGTGTACCAAATGAAGTAATGAAGTAGTTAGATAACTATAAATACATTTAAAAGTTTACTAAAATTACAGGTCTGTACCTAATAAATCACATTAGTTATTTATGGTCGCTAAGGTTTTGGTTTACACAGATCACAGATGTAGTTGCTGAAAAGGATCATAATACATATGATATATTATATTGATTGAAAGTATAGCACTTAAAGAGCATAAAGACTTATGCTCTTATACTCTCAAAATATGTGAGACTTATACTCATATAGACTGGAGTCAGAACGGCGTGCTTAAAACATGATTCTGTTGGGGCACTCTGGTCAAGATGGTGGTATAGGCAGACATGGCTCGCCTCTTCACACAACCACATCAAAATGACAACTAAAATGTAGAACCAGCCCTCGAAACTGTCAAAAATCGAGTTGAAGGGAAGCCTGACAACTATGGAATTAAAGAAACATATCCATCCAGACTGGTAGCAGGGGCACAGATGTAGAATGGGCTGGTCCTGCACCCACGTGCGATGGATAACAATTCAGGAGGGATATCTCAGGAGCAAGGAGTCCCAGCCTTGCACCAGGTCCCTCAGTCCAGGGTTCCAGTACCAGGAAGATATGTCCCCATAACTTTGACTACAAAAACTAGCAGGGATTGAGTTGGTGAAAGAAACTTCTGGAGCCCCAAGAAGTTCCTCTGAAAGAACCCACATACAGACTCACCTCCTCGGACTCTTTCCCTCAGAGCTTCAACACCGGGTAGCAGCTTGAAAGGCACCAGAGGCATACAGGGAGAAACTGAAGTGTCTGGCCTCAAGGCAACTTCTGTCTCTTTTCTAAACCCTCCCTATACAGAGCTGACAAGCTGGTGCCATATCTGAGACTCCATCAACCTAGCCAACACTGTTTGACCTGCCTTGGAGATCTCCAGACACTCTGCCCCACCCAACTTACAGACCCACCAAGCTGCTTTTCTATAAGAATATCTGGACTTGGTGCGTGCTTCACAGCTTCCTAAATCCTCTCAAACAAACAATAGCTGGTGTCAGTGAGCCCCAGGCTCATCACTAGCAGCAGCCAGCTTAGGTTCACAGCTTGGCTTCATCTGGGAACCACCAATTACAGCACAAGTAACAGATATCTCAGACTGCTCAATAGCTCATGTTCTGCTATATGATATATATAATAGCTCAAAGTCAGGTGGGGCTGACCTTGTCCTGCACCGCTTAGGAAATCCCAAAGCCTGCACACCCAGTGGACAACTGCAGATCATGTCAGAGCACCACCACCGTGCCCCTGCACAGCTGATCCTCCACAGAGTGTGATCGTTGGTGGTAAATTGTCACAGCCAATCCTTGTAGCTGACTGGCTTGGGTAAATCCCTCCCATTGATCGCCCAACAGCAACCGAGGCTCAATTACAAGAGAAGGGTGTACTCAGCCCACAAGAAGGGCATACCTGGAGTAACCAGCTTGGGTGATAGGGGAGGCTGGGCCACTGGACCCTGTGGGACACCTACTACATTGGGCCACACTACCAAGACAGAGTGAAAGCAGCTCTACCTAATACATAGAAACAAACACAGAGAGGCTGCCAAAATGAAGAGACAAAGAAACATGGCCAAATGAATGAACAAATCAAAACTCCAGAAAAAGAGCCAAACAAAATGGTGATAAGTAATCTATCAGATGCAGAGTTCAAAATATTGGTTATAAGGATGCTCGAGGAACTTAGCGAGGGCCTCAACAGCATAAAAAAGATCCAGTCAGAAATGAAGGGTACACTAATTGAAATAAAGAACAGTTTACAGGGAAACAAAAGTAGAGTGGATGAAACCAAAAATTAAATCAATGATATGGAAGAAAAGGAAGCAAAAAACAACCAATCAGAACAACAAGGAGAAAAAAGAATCCAAAAAGATGAGGATAGTATAAGCGGCCTTGGAACAACTTTCAAGAGGCCCAACATTTGCATCATAGAGGTGCCAGAAGGAGAAGAGAAAGAGCAAGAAATTGGAAATCTACTCGAAAAAATACTGAAAGAAAACTTTTCTAATTTGGTGAAGGAAATAGACACGTAAGTCTAGGAAGCACACAGTGTCCCAAACAAGATGGATGTAAAGATGCCCACTCCAAGACACATCATAATTAAAATGCTAAAGGTTAAAGAGAGAATCTTAAAAGCAGTAAGAGAAAAGCAGTTAGTTACCTACAGAGGAGTTCCCATAAGACTCTCAGCTGATTTCTCAAAATAAACTTAGCAAGCTAGAAGGGATTGGCAAGAAATATTCAAAGTCATGAAAAGCAGGGACCAATAGCCAAGATTGCTCTACCCAGCAAAGTTACCATTTAGAACCAAAAGGCAGATAAAGAGCTTCCTAGATAAGAAAAAAACTGAAGGAGTTCATCATTACCAGACTATTATTATATGACATGTTAAAGGGATTTATTTAAGAAAAAGAAGATTGAAACTATGTACAATACAATTGCAAAAAAATACATATCTATCAATAATCGGATCTAAAAGACAAACTAAGCAAACAAGAAGAAAAGAGACAGAATCATAGATACAGAGAGCATTTTGATGATTGCTAGGTCAGAGGGGCTGTGGGGGAATGGGTGAAGAGTTGAGGGGATTAAGAAGTACAAATAGGGAGTTACAGAATAGCCATGGGGATGTAAAGTACAGTATAGGAAATGGAATTGCCAAAGAACTTACACACAATGACCCACAGACATGAACAATGATAGGGGGATTGCCTGAGGGAGTGCGGGGTGCTGCATAGAGGGGGGCAAAGGGAAAAAATAAGGACAACTGTAATAGCAGTCAATACAATATAATTAAAAACAAACCTGATGCTATTATTTGCCAGCTAATGAGATTGTTTTAGTTGTCTCATGAATCTGTAGCTTGGGTTTTTGGTCTGTAAACTGGTTATGAAAAGACTTCAGTAAGTTTCTGGAAGAATGATAGTTGTATAGCACTTAAAACTATGCCAGGCATTTAGTGCTATACAAGTATTTGTTAAATATAAATAATGAGAAAATACAATCTGTTAACTTACTTACTAAATAAGCATTTACTGAGCACTCCTGTATGCCGGGCATTGGGTTTAGTACTAAAGACTCAGTTATAACGAGACAGACCAACACCCTCTTGGAGTTTGCAGCTTAGTAGGCAGAGATGGATGATAAATAAGCAAGTAATCCTAGATTGCAGTAAGTGTTAGTAAGAAAATAATAAGGCCAAATTGATTATTAAAAGCATGATGTTTCATTGTTTTAAATATACATTTCTTTGATTCCTTGTGATAGTAAATGTGTTCTGATATACTTATTAATGACTTAGTTTTCTTATTTTGTTAATTATGTGTGCCTTTTGTTTCTGTTTCTGTTGGGTGAGTGGATTTATATTGATTTAAAGTAGCTCTTATTTATTAAGAGTATTAAATATTACCTAGTTTTATATTTGCCTTTTGATCTGATTTCTGCTTTAAAGAATATACCATGTAAGATTTTACTTATTTGGACATTTTATCACATATCCCCTGGAGACTTCCTGTATTGCTTTTATTAAAATGAAAACATAAGTTTTCTCTAACTCCAAAGCAAGCATGTATTCAGTATATGTTTTCTCAAATATTTTTGAGTCCATTTTTTTACCCTCAGCTCTTTTACTCATCTGAATTTTATTCCTTTATAAGCCATGAGGTAAAGCTATAACTGGATCCCCTTCTCCCCCACAAATCTGAGCAATTTCTTGACTAATTCTTTGTTTTGCTATTAATTTGCGATGTTATTTTTATCATTTGTTTTTTTTTAATACTATAGTTTTTACTTCTGGAATTTCTATTTTTTCTTTGATTTTTAAAACTATCATACTAATTTGACTATTATAGGCCCGTGGTGATATGTTACTATGTTTGATTTACTTCTGGCAGGTGCTACCTTATCACTTTTTACCTTTCTCCAAAATTTTTAGCTTTTTATACCAATTGTACATTTTGGATGAGCTTTAGAGTTTTTTTGACAAATTTCAAAAAAAATCTACATAAGCTATCGACTAGGATTTTATTAACACCACACACTGTATTGTCTGACAATTGTTCTTTTCTGGCTGTCAGTCTCTCTTTTTTTTTTTTTTCAGTGTTTTACTATCTCTTTTACTACCAGTGTTAATGGATAGTAATTTTTGTTCATTAATAAATTATTCTTTAATGCTACAAGGTTTTTCCCCTTATACCTTTGATTTTTCCTTCTGCTCCATTTGTTTTGGTCTCATTTTTAGGAATATCAATTATCCTCAGATTTGATTTCTGTTCTCTACCCTCTTCTCATCTTTTTATCTTCTTCTCATCTCTGTCCTTTTCATTTTGAAGGACTTTTTAAGCTTGTTTTTATGTCATGAATTTGATTTTCCACAGTGTTACCGATATATTTTCAGCTTTTAATGTAGATTTTGGTACTGTTATTTCATTTTTAGTTTTTTTCTTATGTCTCTGCCTGTATTTTGTTCACCAGTCTTTTTATTGCATCCGACACCCATACTCTCAACTTTTATTTGCATAATGATGTCCTTATTTTTTGATTCTAATGGAAAACTGAAATTGATGCTTTCTGCACTTCTTTAGTCTTCTATATAAATGGTTTTCAGGAAGCAGCTGTTTGAATCAGTTTACTTAGTTTAATAGAACCCCTCCCCCACCTGACTTTGGCTGATTTAAGTAGAAAACCATTTATTGAAAAGTTATCGGGTAGCCTATGGAACTGGCTGGGATGGTAGGTGTGTGCTGGAGAGCTGGATCTGGAGTTCACATGGCTAGAATCTTGTCAGAATCACACTCTGGAATTGGTCAGTGAGCATTCGCTACTGTCTTTGACAAGCACTGGGGCCCCAGCTTCCATCTCTGTCATGACTGCCTTGGGACACTACATTCTACTGGTGTTGCATTTCTCTGTTTGCTTGTGATATGAGTATTTTTTTCTCATGTGTGTATTGGCCATTTGTTTATATAATCTTTTGTGAATGTCTATTCAAATCTTTTGTCCACAATTTAATTTTGTAATTTTTCTTTTTTAAAAAGATTTTATTTATTTATTTTTAGAGAGAAGGAAGGAAGGGAGAAAGAAAGGGAGAGAAACATCATTGTGTGGTTGCCTCTCACGTGGCCCCCACTGGGGACCTGGCCTGCAACCCAGTCATGTGCCCTGACTGGGAATTGAACCAGCGACTCCTTAGTTTGCAGCCCGCAATCAATCCACTGAGCTACATCAGCCAGGGCGATTTTTTCTTATTTTTATTGAGCTGTTAGAGTTCTTTATACTCTTAAAGCTATATTTTACTGAGACAAACTTTTAAGTTTTACTGAGATCCAATTTACCAATTTTTTTAATAGCTTATGGTTTCTGGGTCCTATCTAAGAGATGATTCCCTATCCCAGGCTTGCAAAGATTTTCTACTTTGTTTCTTTATTGTTTGCTTCACATTTAGGTCTATGGACAATTTTGACTAAGTTTTGTTTATGGGTAAAGTTTAGGTCAATGTTCATTTGGTCACTTATGCACACCCAGTTGTTTCAGCAAAATTTAGTGGAAAGATTTCCATTATCCATTAAAGTATCTCAGCATCTTTGCTGAAAATTAATTGACCATTTGTGTATAAGTCTTGTTCTTGATTTCCTGTTCTGTACAAATTAATCTGTATGTTCATCCTTTGCCAATACTGCTTGATTGCTGTTAAGTCTTGAAATCAGATAGTATAGTGTACTAGGCTCTTTGTTCTTTTCCAAAACTGCTTTTTCTAATCTAAGTTATTTTGATTTCCATATGTATTAATTTTATAATCAACTTGTACTTTTTTATAAAAAAGTTCTACTGGAATTTTTATTGGTATTATGTTGAAACCATAGGTAAATTTGGAGAGAGACATCTTCATTATATTGAGTCATCTAATCCATGAACATGGTATATCTCTGCATTTATTTAGATATTTAATTGATTTTTCTCAGCAATTTTCTGTACTTTCTGGTGTAGGAGTTTTATATAGGTTTTGTTAAATGAATTCCTTTAAAAATAATTTTAAAAATTGAGAGAAATATCCATCTGTTGTCTCTTGCATGCTCTGACCCGGGGACCTGATCTGTCTGTCACCCAGATAGGTGCCCTGACTGGAATCAAACCAGCACCCTTTCGTGGTGCAAGACGGATGCCCTACCCACTGAACCATACCAGTCATGGCTGTATTCCTAAGGATATTATGGTATTTTGGTGGTCTTACAAATAAAATTTTAGAAAATTTTGTGTTCCAATTATTTGCTACTGGTATATTTTTAACCTTGATTTAAAAAAATTTGACTTTGTATTTTGTGATCTTACTAAATGCAGTCATTAGTTCTAGTAGTTATTTTGTATTATCCTGAGGATGTTTTATATAAAAAACCATATTGTCTGCAAATAGAAACAGCTTTACCCTTTCCTTTCTGATCTTTTTGTGTTTTTATTTTTCACAATTTACTACTGTTTTGATTTATTGGTACTAGCAATTGAAATAAATTGAGTACTTACCAGTGTTGAATAGTACTGGTGAGAGCAGAGATCCTTGTCTACTTCCTGATCTTAATAGGAAAACATGCATTATTTTATCAGTAAGTATGATACTAACTTTTGCAAGTTTTTTTTGGATGTCCTTTAACAGGTAGAGAAAGTTCCTATTTATAGTTTGTCTCTGAGAGTGTTTTTTCCTTTTCTCTTCTTTCTTTCTTCTCTTTTCTTTTCTTTTTCTTTTTTTTTTACTATGGGTGTGTGTAGAATTTTGTCAAGTGCTTTTTTTGGCATATGATATTTTCTCCTTTAGTCTCTTAATCTGGTGTATTTCATTGGTCTGTTTTTAAATGTTAAAGCAACCTTGTATTATAGGCATAAACTTCACTTGGTCATGATGTATTCATGATTATTCTGATTATTCTTTTGACATATTGCTGGATTTAATTTGCTAAGCATTTGTTAAAGAGTTTTTGCATCTATGTTATGAAGGATATGGATCTAATGTTTTTCTTCTATTGTAATATCTCAGCATGGATTAGTCCTAGGATAATGTTGATGTTGTCTCCTATTTTCTGGAGGAGTTTGTTAGAATTTTATTTCTTATACGCTTTGGTAGAATTCACCAGTAGAGACATCTGGGCCTAGAGGTTTTTCTTTTTTCTTTTCTTTTCTTTTCTTTTTAATAATAAGGGCTTTTAACATGGAATTTTACTTTTTGATAGTTATTTATTAGGTTATGAATAAGTTATTAATTCTTGATTATGCTATGTTAGCTTTCAAGGAATGTATTTATTTCAATCAAGTTGTCAAATTTTTGACAGAAGTTTTGACAGAAAACTTCTTACAGTTTTTTCATCTCTTTTAAATATCTGTACTGTCTGTATTTTAGTCCAGACACTGATCATTTGTGTCCTCTTCCCCACTCTATCTCCACCTCCACTTCAGTCCAGCAAGAGGGTTAGGAATTTTGTTGATTTTAATGAAAGTATAAACTTTTGGCTTTATTAATTCTGTTTACTGTTTGTTTTCTGTTTTTTTTTCTTTTAATTTTATTTCCTTTATTCTATTTGCTTTGGGTTACTTTCTTCTATCTCTCTCTTTTTTAGATTTTTGAGGTGATTAATTATAAATTGCTGTCTTTTTTTCTCTAATGTAAGTATTTAAAACCATAATTTTCCTTTAAGAACTGCTTTAGCTGATCCTACAAATATTTATGTGTTGTAATTTAATTACCCTTCTTTTTCAAATATTTTGAAACTCTCCTGTGATTTCTTCTTGGACCCAAGGATTGAGAAGTTTGTTGTCCATTTTTTTAACCTTAAATATTTTTTTTATTTTCAATTACAGCTGACATACAATATTATATTAGTTTATGGTATACAACCCCATGGTTAGACATTATGTAACATGCTAAGTGATCACCCCAATAAATATAGCATCCATATGACACCATTCATAGTTATTACAATATGATTAACTCTTTTCCCTATGCTGTATTTTCATACCCATGACTATTTTGTAACTACCAACTTGTACTTCTTAATCTCTTCACCTTTTTTACCCATCCCATGACCCTCATTCCATGTGACAACCATCAAAATGTTCTGTGTATCTATGAGTCTGTTTCTGTTCTACTTATTCTTTTATTTTGTTTTTTAAATTCCACATATAAGTGAGTCATATGACATTTCTCTTCCTCTGAGTGATCTATTTCACTCAGCATAATGCCATTAGGTCCATCCATGTTGTTACAGATGGCAAGATTTCATTCTCTTCATATGGCTGAGTACAGTCCATTGTATATATGTACCACTTCTTTATCTGTTCATCTATTTATGGACATTTCAGTTGCTTCCATATCTTGGCTATTGTAAATGATGCTGCAGTGAACATATGGATGACCCAAGAAAGCTATTATTTATAATCAAAGGACAGATAAGAGCTTCCCAGACCAAAAACAAAGCAAAACAAAAGAAAACACAAAAAAGTAGAGGGTTCATCACTACTAAAGTAATACTGCAAGAAATGTTTGAGGGTCTTCTTTAAGAAGAATAAGAAGGAAAAATACAAAAATGTGAATAATAAAGTGGCAATAAATACATATTTATCAATAATTTGTTTAGATGAAAATGGATTAAATGCTTCAATCAAAAGATATGTGGTACTAACAAACTCACAAATATCAACAACCAAACCTAAAAAAAACAAAAATGAACTAAGTAAACAACTAGAACAGGAACAGATTCACAGAAATAGAGATCACATGAAGGGTTATTAGCACTATGGGGAGGGCAGGGGAGGATGGGGGAAAAGGTGTAGGGAATAAGAAGCACATATGGCAGGTACAAAATAGATGGGGAGGTTAAGAATATTATAGGAAATGGAGAAGCCAAAGAACTTATTTGTATGACCCATGGACATGAACTAAGGTGGGGGAATGATGGTGGGAGGCAGGGTACAGGGCAGAGGGGAATAAAGGAAGGAAAAATGGGACAACTGTAATAGCATAATCAATTAAATGTATTAAAAATATATGGTGGTTGAATGGATAACAAAACAAGACCCTTACATATGCTGTCTATAAGAGACTCACTTCAGATACAGTGCCACCCACAGACTGAAAGTAAAGGGATGGAAAACTGTATTTCATGAAAATGGAAACAAACAAACAAAAGCTGGGATAGCAATTCTTATATTGGACAAAATAGACTTTAAAACAAAGGCTATATAACAAGTGACAAGGAAGGACCCTGCAATTCAATTTTACTTCTGGGTATTTACCTGAAGTAACCCAAAACACTAAATTGAAAAGACTTATATGTCCCTATGTTGGCTAATTTTTAAACATTTATGATTATCCTAGCTACACCTGTTTTTAATTTAATCTCTTAGTAGTCAGAGAACATACATTGCATGACTTCCATCCTTTGAAAATATTGAAACTTGCACTATGGTCTAACATATGGTCTATTTTGATGTATTTACCATGTGTACTTGAAAATAATGTGTACTGCACTATTATTTGGTGCAAAGTTCTAGAAATATGAATTAGGTGGAAATGAATGATATATCCAGTTATTTTATTCTATGCATCTATTGGTTTTTGTTTAGCTTTTCTATTATTTGCTGAAAAGGAGCATTAAATTGTTCCACTCTGGCCCTGGTTGGTGTGGCTCAGTGGATTGAGTGTTGCAAACTGAAAGGTCACTGGTTCAATTCCATCAGGGCACATACCTGGGTTGAGGGCCAGGTCTCCTGTTGGGGTGTGCGAGAAGCAACCGATTGATGTTTCTCTCTCATATCGATGTTTCTTTCCCTCTCTGTCTCCCTCCCTTCTCCTCTCTCTAAAAATAAATTAAAAAATTAAAAAAATTATTTCACTCTGATTATTCCATCATCTGTTTCTTCCTTTCATCCTGACAATTTTTAGCTCATGTGTTTTAAGGCTGTGTTATTAGGCATATACATATTTATGATGGCTATACCTTTCTAGTGACTTGACGCTTTTATTTTTTATGAAATGTTCTTCATTATTTGTTGTTAATACTCTTAAGATCCATTTTATCTGATATCGTTACAGCCATTTCAGCCTTACTAAACTTACTCTTTACATGTCTTGTTCTGTACATTTACTTTCTGTTCTGTAAATTTACTTACATTTAAATTTATACTTAGGATGTGTTTCTTATGAATAGGTTTTAATTGGATCTTGACTATTTAATCCATTCTGATGATTTGTGCCTTTTACTTGGAGTGTTCAGCTCATTAATATTTAATATAATTATTAATATGATTGGATTTTGGTCTACCATTTTATTCTTTGTGTGTATATGTTTTAACCCTTCTGATTTCTTCCCCTCTTTCCCTTATGCTGCCTTCTTTTAGATTATTTTAATATTTTCATGTCCATTTTAGTATATTTATTCATTTAAAGTTGTACTCTTTTACATTTAAATTTTTTTTGCACTGTCCATTTTTAACTTTTTATAGTCTATGCAATGTTAAATAACAGAGAGAAGAAATACTGTAATGTATAGGTCCATTTACTCTCCATCCTACCATACTTTAAATTATAGTTGTCATATGTGTTACCCTACATATGTTATAAATCCCACAAGACAATGTTGTACTTTTTGTTGTGAATAGTCTTATGTATTCTACATAAACTAAAATAAGAAGTACTGAATATTTACCCATGTATTTATCATGTATATGTGATACTTTTCATTTATTCCTGAAAATCCAAGATACCCTCTAATTTTCGGTCTGATGTTTGGCTGTTTATTTATTCATTCTGACATCTTTTTAGCACAGGTCTTGTGGTGACAAATCCCTTTTTTAAAAAAAATTATCTAAAAATGTATTCAGTTCACTTTTATTCTTAAAGGATATTTTGCTGGGTTTGAAAATATGGATTGGCAGTTATTTTCTGTTTTACTTTAAAGATGTTCCACTATTTCCTCCTCCCCCCCATGGTTTCTGGTAAAGATACTATTATTCTCTCATTGTTTTTCTTTATATAATGTGATGTTTTTCATTGACTGGCCTGAATATAATGTGCTGAGGTATGGGTTTCTTCCAATTATTGTTGTTTGAGATTTTCTGAGCTTCCTCAATCTATAAATTTATATCTTTCAAAAGTTTATCATGAGTTCTGATAATTTTTCCTCCAATTTTTTTTGTCCCATTCTCTCTCTCAGTGAGGTATTTTAAAGTTATTTCATAGGTTGCTACAGTTTTGTTCGTTTTTCTTTCCAATTTTTAAAAATCTCCTATCAAAATGGAATGATAGCTATTGATTCTTTGTCAAATTCACTGACTTTTTCCTTTCATCTTTATTTTGCCACTAGGCCCATCCATTGAATTTTAATTTCAGAAGTTCTATTTTTCAGTTTTAAAGCTTTATTTACTTTATTTTAATATTTTCTGTTTCCCTGCTGAAGTTTTCATCATTCATTATGAGTGTGCTTTTCTTAACCTCACTGAGTATACTTATAATAGCTATTTTAAAATCCTTTCCTCATAATTCCAACTAATGGACCATCTTGAGAGTGGCACCAATTGTTTGCATTTCTCTTTGAGACTGAATCACATTTCTCCTGTGTTGAGTAATTTTACATTATGTCCTGGACATTGTGTATGCTATATTGTAGAGCCTCTGGATTTTGTTGTATTGCTTTAAAGAGTGTTGATGTTCTGTTTCAGTAGACAAGTAACTTGCTTTGACTTAAGCTGAAAATGTAATGCCTAGGGTGAGTGGAATTTTAGACCTAAATTCAGTTCTTTAAACCTTAACTGCTGGTTGTTTTTTCATTTGACCCCTCTTACATGGTTCAGGGGTCAGGCAGAAAGTTTAAGCACAGAATTTGGTGTATTTTCTGGCTCTCTTCTTCCATCACTTTTTGGTTGTGCAGCTTCCCTGAGCTTTTTTCACCTAGTACCTCCAGCCAGAATAGTAGCAGACTTTTCCATGGAATTTCAGCCATTCTACCTTGGCTACAATTCTGGCTGCCTTCAGGGCATACCTAAAAACACTGGAATTCACACTGTGCTATGATTTTTGACCGCCTTCCAGATATGCCTCTTTTGTTTTTTTGTTTTTTGAGTTCCTGGAGCTCTCAAGGGTCATTTTTTCCTTTCTAGCTAGCACTTATGAATGTTATTTATGGTAGGATAAGTTGTTAAAGACTCACTCCTTCTTGTTAAGAGCAAAACTCTGTAATTTGTTTCCTATACTTGGAGGTCTGTGATTTTGTTTAGTGCTTCCTTCATTAATCCCCACTTTACTTGAGCTAGCTTGATTGAATTTCTGTTTCTTTCAAAAACCATAACAGAAGTCATTAGTCATGGAGTGCAGAACTACTACAGACTTGGCAGAATGGTGCAATGGCAAGGGCATAGGTTTGGGAAACCAGACATACCATGTATTTCAGGTTATATGACTTAAGCAAGTATTTGTGGTAGTTATCTATTGTGGAATAACATGTTACCTGAACATTTGGTAACTTAAAACCAGAAACCTTTATTTTTTCACACTGATTCTGAGGGTCAGGAATTTGGGAGCTACTTAGATGAATGGTTCTGGCTTAGAGTCTCTCATGAGGTTGCAATCAAGCTGTCATACTGCAGTGCTAGAGATTTGACTGGGACTGGAAAAATCTATTTCTAAGCTCATTCAATGTTGGCAGGACCCTCTTGGCAAGAGGCTTACATTTCTTGCCACATGGGCATCTCTATAGAGCTGCTCACAACATTGCTTTGCCCAGAGCAAGTGAGAGATGGAGAGGAAGAAAGTGGTTAGGCACATAAATAAGCCTCCTTTCTTATACTGCCCTTAGCAATTGGCTTTGAATTGCCTGGAAGCTAACCTGCTAAGTGGCTGGTTTGCTTGCTGTGGCTTTCACAGCTCTTGGTCACATTGAAGCTGTTGAGATGTCTTAAAACCATTGCCTATACCTTTAATTTGGGACAGTCTTACAGTGCTGAGGAGAATTTGGAGATACACAAGAATCCCAAGTATCAGGCCTTGACTCAGTGATGTCCTGAGTGTCCATTTTGTACTTTTTGAAGACTCCAGGGGGCACAGGAGCATGGAGAGTAAAGAATATCTGAGCCGATTTTGGTCCTCTCATTTAACAGAATCCCTTCCTTTCCCTCTACTCTCCCTTGAGTAATTCCCACCAGTAGGAAGGCCTGTATACTGGCCTTTTCCCATACTGTAGCCAACACGTTTTCCTTCATTCTTTCTTATTTGTGAGGAGGAAGAGTTGAGCTTTAATGGTCAACTGCTACCTGTAGCAGTTGTGCTACCTCTGGAGTGTCCTATTCTCAATCTCTTTTTTGGGTCATATTATTTATACCATAGATTTAACACAAAAGTTAGTACTTTTGTTATAGCTTGTACACCTTAGAGTTTTTTAAATTCCGTGGGGTTTTTCATATTGGGGGACTGTCGAACACATGGAAATTCACTTTTTTTTAACCTCCTACATCTGCAACAACAACAACAGCAACTCTGTCAGGGAACCTGGAGAACCTGACCTCTGGACCAAGTCTCCCTCTTTACTTTTGACCAGGATGTCAGCCTATATTTTCATCCTCCAGCATTAGAAAATGACGGTGTCTTGACCTGTCTATTTCATACCTGTCTTTCAATGTTCAAAGGTACCCTTCAAGCAACAAAAACACTCCATCCAATTGATGTTAGAGACAAAACAGACATGGGAGGGAAGGCAGGAACCAACAAACTTCCAAGCTGCCCAGTTTCCCAAATGATTTGGAACCATTTGGTCTCATGATACACAGTGGACACAAGCTTACTTGGTAATTGATAAACCAGCAGTCTTTTCTGCATTCTTCATGGCAGAAGAGCATCCTCAAGCACATGTATTACCTGCTTTTTATTCAAACTTGTGACTTAATATCCAGACCTCGGAAAAAGAGGGGTACATACTCTTTAAAGATCTTCGATGTTTTTAATTAAGTTCCATTTGCTTCTTTGGGTCCTGTAGCAGTCACTCGACATGGATTTGCATCCTGGCTCTGGCACTTACTAGCTGTATAGCCTTGGGCAAATCACATACTCCCTATTCTGCCTCAGCTTTCTTATTGGTACAATGGAAAGAATTATGGTACCAACCTAATAGGTTGCTGTGAATACTAAGTGAGGTAATATATAAGAACAACTTAGAACAGTGCTTGTAAACACTGTATACAAGGTCTGTCCAGAAAAAGTCCAGCCATTTTTAATATAACAAGAATGGTCTGTACAACACTGATGTAACCAGGCAGCCAAAGAGAGTGGATCGGAATGCACATGAGTGAACAATGATGATTTCACTGTACTAGCCAGTGGGGGCAGTAGACACCACTGAGTGAGCATGTGTACTGTGTGGCTGTTGCATTCAAAATGACTGAGCAGTAGAGCCACGAATCTGCATCAGATTTTGCATTAAGCTAGAACATTCCTCTGAGGAAACTATTCTGATAATTCAGAAGGCTTCAGCTGTGGGCAACTGGTGATTGACAGCTTCATCACGACAATGTGCCTGCTCATGTATCACATCTTATACAAAGTTTTTGGTGAAATATCAGGTCACCCAGGTGACTCAGTCTCCCTACAGCCCAGATTTGGTGCCCTGTGACTTCTGGCTTTTCTCAAAACTAAAATCACCTTTGGAAGGGAAGAGATTTCAGACTGTCAGTGAGATTCAGAAAAATATAATAGGTGCAGCTGATGGCAATTGGGAGAACTGTGTGAGGTCCCAAGGTGATATTGGTACAGTTTTGTCCAGATATATAACCTATTTTGAGGTGACTGAGGTGTCACTGTCTCATGCACAATGTTTCTTGTATCTTTATCATCTTCAATGAATGCGTCTATTTTTCATATGACATGCCTGGACACCCTCTGGACAGACCTTGTATATTAGCTGGTGCTACTGATCCTTTCTCTCTTATTCCTCTGTCTTCTTCCCTCCTCCTCCTCCTTTTCTCTTTCCTATGATCCCTGAGATGACTAAAAGGTGTACCAATATAGGGAGGAGCAGAGTACAAGGATAGAGAAATTGTACTTTGGGCCCATAGAATTTGTATTTCCAGAGAAAACAACCTAACTATTGGGTCCTGAATATATATTAAACACTTAACATGAATTTCTCTAATCCATACAGCAATGCTAGGAGGTGGATATCATTATTATTACTTTACTAGTGCAGAAGCAGAATGATAACTTGCTCAGAGTCCTGCAGTTAGTAAGGGATGCATTGAAAGTCAAACCTGATTCTATCTGACTTCGACGTCCATGCATTTTTCTGTGTGCTATTGCAACTTCTGTGATCTTAGTTCCTTGCACTAAAATGATCAATCCTAGCCCTGGGGGAAGGGATAGATGGAAGTTTCTGTATGTGTTTGGATGATGCCAAGATTTGTCATTGGAGAATAAATATAGAAAGGGCTAAGGTCTGTTTGGCTAACTGAGAGCCAGTCTCCCAGGTTAATAGGCTGCAGGTGGCACCAGCAGCATGCCCAATGACTCAGACATTTCACTCTGTAAAGACTTAATTTTGGCCTTAATATATTTGGGACTAACTACACTGAGTTCCTTTGGGTACTATGTCTAGATCTGTACAGTGCTGTACAATGGATGGGAGCATCTTTATTCTAACTAATGTTGATACAGTTTTGCCAGATATATAGCATAGCCCCATCTCCACTGATTCTTTTCCTAATAAAATCATGGGCCATGATGGGCTCATGTACCTTACTGTGTTTTCGTGCCAATAAGCAGAGAAGTTATTAGCTTTTCTTTTCCTTCTTGTTTTTCTCAGGGTTGCTGCTTGGCATTCTGGGTAATGTGCATATTGATTGGTGTATGTTGATTAGGGGTTGTAGCCACCCTAACAAAATGAACCAATGAGCTATAGAGTTTCTCTTTTGCCAAGCAAAATTGGGGGAAGATGCTGAATTAAGGAGAAGATGCCTTGGTAAGAAATAAAGTGAGTTTGGCTGCCTGCAGAAGTGCTAAGGAGGGAGACATTTTATAATTTAGCAAGTTTTGAGCCTTTGTTTTCTGTCATCAGTAAATAGCAGTGTTAGTCATTTGGATTAGCTAAAAAGCCTCTGCACAGACAGGGATCTGATTCTGAGTTGGGGAATTCCTTGCTGATTATAAGTTAAGGTCCCTGAATGCGTTCCCTTGTCATCTTCCCTTTCCCACCCAGCAGACGGTGGAGTCTTGGCAGTTATATTCCAACTCTGTAATTCCTTGTTTTTCCTACTTCCTCACTAACTCACTCTGAACTCCAGACACACTGATTTCCCCTTGCTTCAAACTGGGTTTACCTTATTATTAACCCAGCAGGAAGAATTAACGTTTAACTCCAGTGTTGTTTTTGTGTCTCTTGAGATATCTCAGCATGACTGAGCACCATGAAATCCGAGCAGTGATTTCTGGACCTGGAGTGTAGTTGTAGAGGAGAAAACTTTAGGGGTGGCTTGTAACATAAGGAAATCATTTTGATGGGAGTAAATGTCTGCAAGTGAGCATTCACTAATGAGTCTGAGAGCTTATTTATAGCAAATAATAACAGTTATTACTCTTTACTTGTATGAATCACCTCAGCACTGAGTCGTGTACAGGATGCCAAGGTTTTTGCTGAGTGGTCCCTCTTTAAGGCACACAGACAAGAAATTTAAATATGGGAAGGGTATACCAATTAGAAGACTGGGGAGTCTTCTTGATTTTCTATGTCACTAAGTCAGTAAATAAAGACAAACAGCTAATTTGTGTATATGTGAAATAAAATATCTATAATTTTCTTAGTCAAGGAAGGGTGGGTAAAGTCCAGTGAGAGAGAGGGGCAGTATGTGAAAAGAATAATAAACTAAATAATATGCTATTTGCTATGAATTTATAACAATGGCTACCAGATTGAACTCTTACTAAGTACCAGGCAAATCTAGCCTGCCACCTATTTTTATAAACAAAGTTTTCTTGGAACACATTTGTGCCCATTTGTTCATGCATTATCCATGGCTGCTTTCACACTGTAATAGGAGAGTGGAGTAGTTGCTACAGGGACTGCATGGCCCACAATACCTAAGATATTTACTGTCTGGTCTTTTATAGAAAAAATTAGCCAACACCTATATCAACTCATTAGGATCTCAAAATATCCTTAGATGATGCAATTTCCCCACTTTTATCTTTCCCCCTTAAAAGAACCTGAAGTGCAGATAGGTCAAACAACTTTCACAAGGTCACATAGCTATAGAGTGGCTGACTCAAGATTCAGATCGAAGTAGTCTGATTCTAGAGCCTGTGTTCTTAACTGCTACACTGTTCTGCCTGTCCTACTATAAAAGACACAATTCTAGGATTCTACTTAGCTTGCAAATAGAAAATAATTGGAACTCACCACTCTGCTGTGTCTGAAACCAGCCTGGCTAGACTCTGGGCAGAGGAGCAATTTGGGTGAATTCAAGCTACAACAGGCAAGCGGTTGAAGATACTGTCAGCAGTGAAGTCATGTACTCTTTACTACTGGGTCTACAGGTGCTAGACTGAGTTCTGCCTGGGGAGACATCTGTCTTTCCTTTTTAAAAATTTACCTCCTGTCTGGCAGTGCAATAAACACACAATAGGAATAAGACACCTGAGATGGCAGAGGAGTAAGTGGAAGCTACACTAACCTCCTTAAATGACCAATCTGGAATTACAACTAAGTTGTAGAGAAATCTTGAAGAATAACCAACTGACTACCAGCTGGGGAGAAGCCTTATAACCATGGACAGATGGTAGAAAGCACTTCACTACAAGGTGACTGGTAGGAAGTTCGGAGGAGGGTGAGAGGGCTGGCTAGGTTCATACAGGTGGCAACTGAAGTCCCAGAGGGATTCCCTTTTAGAAGTGTGGGGTCTAAACCCCAAGCTGGGCTCTGCAGCCTACATCACCAGAGCTGTAAAGAAACCCAGATAACATCCAGCTGTAAAAAGCATCCGGGTTTCTGTCTTCCCAGGAGAGATTCCGAGAGCCGCTTAAGGGGCCAGTGTACTAAATTTTGTTTGCAGCCAATTACCCTGGGCTCTGGCAGAGGCAGGGCAGAGTAGACTAGAGACACTTGAGAGTCTGGGACTGGTGGCTCTTGGAAGAGACGGAAGAAAAGCTACAAGAATCCCTGTGCTGAGTCATTCCCCATAATGCAGAAGCCATCTCTCTCAGGTAGAGCACTCCTCTTCAAGTGGCATCGGCCTGAGGGGAAGCAATAGTCTTGTCACTGGAATTACTCTGCCCCACCCTGTGGTGCTTAAGCCCACTGCTGATTACAGTTTGATTAGGTTAAGAACTGATTCATTTAATGGCTAGTTAGTTTAACATCTAAAGCAGAAAATGCAAAGCAACAGCCCAAGTGGGAAAACAAAGAAGCAGATCCCAAATGAAAGAATAAGAGAACTCTGCAGAAGCACTAGATGAAATGGAGGCAAGCAATTTATCATAGAGTTTAGAGTGATGATTTTAAAGATACTCAACAGCATGAAGAAGGACATAGAAACCATAAAAAAAGGACCAGTCAGAAATAAAGAATGCAACATCTGAGATAAATAATACATTAGAAGGAATAAACAGTAAGCTAGATGAAGCAGAGGATAGAATCACTGTTTTGGAAGACAAGATAGAAAAAACACCCAGGCAGAGCAGCAAAAAGAAAAACATATTTAAAAAAATTAGGAACATTTTGGAAAACATGGAATGTAATAACATCCACATCATGGGAATACCAGGAGGAAAGAGAGTGAGCAAGGGATCGAGAAACTGTTTGAAGAAATAATGACCAAAAACTTCCCTAACCTGGAGAAGGAAAAAGTTACACAAGTCCAGGAAGCTCAGAGAATCCCAAACAAGTTGGACCCAAAGAGGCCTACACCAATGCACATCATAATTAAAATGAGAAGGCTTAAAGACAAGGAGAGAATACTAAAAGTTGCAAGAGAAAAGCAGGTAATTTCCTACAAGAGAGCATCAATTAGACTGGCATCTGATTACTCAACAGAAACATTTCAGGCTGTAAGGGAGTGGCATGAAATATTCAAGATGATGAAAAGCAAGGACCTACAACCAAGGTTAATTTTCCCAGCAAGGCTATCATTTAAGACTGAAGGAGAAATAAGGAGCTTCCCTGACAAGAAAAAGCTAAAGGAGTTTATTAACACCAAACCAGTGCTTCAACAAATGCTAAAGGACTTCCTTGAAGAAGAAGAAGAGGAAGATGAAGATGAAGACAAAGAAGAAGAAGAAGAAGAAGAAGAAGAAGAAGAAGAAGAAGAAGAAGAAGAAGAAGACGACAGAGGAAAATAGTCTAATAATAAAATGGCACTACATATGTATCTATCAATAATCACCTTAAAGGCAAATGGCTTAAATGCTCCAACCAAAAGACATAGGATAGCTGAAAGGATAAAAAACAAGACCTATATATACGCAAAGAGACCCACTTCAGATTGAAAGGTACACATAGACTAAAAGTAAAGGGCTGAAAAAAAATGTTTCATGCAAATAGAAAAGAAAAAAAGCTGGGGTAGCAGTACTTATATCCAAGAAAGTAGATTTTAAAACCAAGGCTATAGTAAGAGAGAAGGACACTACATAAGGGAACAATCGAACAAGAGGATATAACCCTAGTAAACATTTATGCACCCAACAAAGGAGCAACTAAATATGTAAAGCAAATCTTGATGGGCATAAAAGGAGAGATCAACAGAAATAAATACAATCATACTGGGGATTTTCACACGACAATACTTCAATGGATAGATTTTCCAGGCAGAAAATCAAGGACACAGCAGCCTTAAATGACACACTAGATCAAATGGATTTAATTGATATCTTCAGAGCACTTCACCACAAAGCAGAAGAATATACATATTTTTCAAGTGCACATGGAATGTTTTCTATGATAGACCACATGTTGGGCACAAAACAAGTCTCAATAATTTAAGAAGATTCAAATCATATCAAGCTTCTTCTCTAACCACACTGCTATGAAACTAGATATTAATCACAAGAAGAACACTGAAAAAATATGCAGACATGGAAGCTAAATAACATGTTATTAAACAATGAATGGGTCAGCAAGGAGATCAAGGAAGAAATCAAAAGACACCTTGAAACAAATGAAAATGAGGATATAACAACCCAAAATCTGTGAGACACTGGGAAAGCAATCCTAAGAAGGAAATTCATAGCATTACAGGCCTATCTCAAAAATAAGAAAAATCTCAAATAAACCACCTAACTTCACACTTAAAGGAACTTGAACAAGAGCAACAAACAAAGCCAAAAGTGAGTAGAAGTAAGGAAATAATAAATATCAGAGTAGAAATAAATGAAATAGAGTATAAAAAATGATACAAATGATCAATGAATGCAAGAATTGGTTCTTTGAAAAGATAAAAAAGATTGGCAAACCTTTAACCTGACTCATCAAGAAAAAAAGAGAAATGACCCAAATAAGTAAAACCAGAAAGAGGAGAAATAACAACTGACATGAAAGAAATACAAAGGATTTTAAGAAAATATTAAAACAATTGTATGCCAACAAACTGGACAACCTGGATGAAATAGATAAATTCCTAGAAACATACAATCTCCCAAAACTAAATCAGGAAGAATCAGAGAGTCTTAAAAGACAGATTACATCTAATGAAATTGAAGCAGTAATCCGAAAACTCCCAACAAATGTGTTGGACCAGATGGTTTCATAGGTGAAATTTACCAAAAATTCTGAGAAGAACTAACACCTCTTCTTCTCAAACTATTTCACAAAATTCAAGAGAAGGGAAGACTCCCAAAATTATTTTATGAGGTCCACATTATCCTAATTCCAAAACCAGATAAAGACATTACAAAGAAAGAAAATTTTAGACTAATATCTTTGCTGAACATAGATACTAAAACACTTAAGAAAGTATTAGCAAACCAAATACAGCAGTGCATCAAAAAGATCATACACCACAATTGAGTGGGATTTATTCTAGGAATGCAAGTTTGGAATTCACAACATTCACAAATTAATAAATGTGATTCACCACATAAACAAAATAAAAGATAAAAACCACATAATCATATCAATAGATGCAGAAAAAGCCTTTGATAAAATCCAGCACTGATTTATGATAAAAGCTCTCAGCAAAGTGGGAATAGAGGGAACATACGTAAGCATAATAAAGGCCATATATAACCCCACTGCTAACAACATACTCAATAGGCAAAAACTACAAACATTACCCTTAAGGTCAGGAAAAAGACAGGGATGTCCACTTTTACCTCTCTTATTCAACATAGTTCTGGATGCCCTAGCCACAGCAATCTGACAAGAAGGAGAAATAAGAGGCATCCACATCAGAAAGGAATTAGTAAAGCTGTCTTCATGCACAGATGACATAATACCATACACAGAGAACTGCAAAGATTCCACCAAGAAACTACTAGAACTGGTAAATGAATTCAGCAAAGTAGCAGTGTACAAAGTTAATACATAGAAATTAGTTGCATTTTTAAGTGCTAAGTGCTGATAAAAAACTAATAGAAAGGGAATAGAATGGGACTGTTTCTATTGTTAAACAATCCCATTCAGAATTGCTTCAAAGAGAATAAAATACCTAGGGATAAACCTAGCCAAGGATGTAAAAGACCTGTGCATGGAAAATTATAAGACACAGAAGAAAGAAATTGAAGAAGATACAAATAAATGGAAACACATACCGTGTTCATGGATAGGAAGAATGAACATCATGAAAATATTTATACTACAAAGCAATCTATAGATCCAATGCAATTCCTATCAAGATTCCAATGATGTATTTCATGGAACTAGAACAAATATTTCAAAATTTATATGGAACCACAAAAGGCCCCACATAGCAACAGCAATCCTGAGAACACAGAACAAGGTTGGAGGACTCATGCTACCTAGTATCAAACTATATTAATCACACCATATAGTAATCACAACGGCCTGGTACTGGCATAAAAATAGACATATAGAATAATGGAACAGAGTAGCAATACCGGAAATAAACCCACACCTTTGTAGTCAATTAATATTTGACAGAGGAAGCAAGCACGTACAACAGGCTAAAGATATCGTATTTTTCAGACTATAAGATGCACGCCCCCCACTCCAATTTGGGGGGAATAATGGTTGTTAATGCTGCTGTTGAGTTCTGTTTACATTGGTAAAATATTATGTTATTTATGTTATTAAATATTTTACCACATTTTTTTGCTTCAAAACTTTTTTTCCAATTTTCCTCCTCTAAAACCTAGGTGTGTCTTATGGTCCAAAAAATATGGTAGTTTATTCAGTAAATGGTGTTGGGAAAATTTGACAGACACATGTAGAAAAATGAAACTAGACCACCTTCTTATGACACCACATACAAGAATAAATTAAAAATGGATCAAAGATAAATGTGAGACCTGAAATCATAAAAATCCTAGAAGAAAACATAGGAAGCAAAATCCTGGATAGTGCTCATAGAAATTTTTTATTGGATATATCTTCCCAGGCAAGGGAAACAAATAAAATAAATAAACAAATGGGACTACATAAAATTCAAAAGTTTTTGCACAGCAAAGGAAAACATCAACAAAATAAAAAGATAATACACAGAATGGGAGAACATATTTGCTGATACACCCAACGAGGGGTTAGTATCCAAAACTTATAAAGAACTTACAGAACTCAACATCAGAAACACAAATGACCCAATTAAAAGTGGACAAAGGACCTGAATGGACACTTCTCCAAAGAGGATATACAAATGGCCAATAGACATAGGAAAAGATGCTCAGTATCACTAATCAGAGAAATGCAAATTAAAACCACAATGAGATACCATCTCACACCTGTCAGAATAGTTATCATCAATAAATCAACAAACAGCAAGTACTGGTGAGGATGTGGAGAAAGGGGAAACCTTTTGCACTACTGGTAGGAATGCAGACTAGTGCAGCCATTGTGGAAAGCAGTATGGAGATACCTTAAAAAATTAAAAATGGATCTGTCTTTTGACACAGTGATCCCCCTTGTGGGAATATATCCAAAGGAACCCTAAACACTAATTTGAAAGAACATAAGCACCCCTATATTCATTGCAGCATAATTTACAATTGCCATGTTATAGAAGATATTGTCCATCAACAGATGAGTGGATAAATCAACTATGGGACATTTACACAGTGGAATTGTACTCGGCTATACAAATGAAAAAATTTTACCCTTTGCAGCAGTATGGGTGGACCCAGAGAACATTACGCTAAGTGAAATAAACCAGTCAGAGAAAGACAAATACCACATGAATTCACTCATATGTAGAATCTAATCAACAAACTGAACGAAGAAGCCAAACAGAGAAAGGCTCATAGATGGAGAGCAGATGACAGCTAATGGTGCGGGGGGAGGTTAGAGAGTGGAGGGATTGAGCAAAAAGGAAAAAGGATTCATGGACATGGACAACCGTGTGGTGATTGCTCGGGGGTAGAGGGTGTAAGAGGACAGAGGGTAATGGGAAAAAAATACAATAAAGATTAAATTAAAAACACACACATACTAGGAAATCAAATAATATTTGTAGAATAAAATATTGGATGTCATTGTGGGAATCTCGGCCAGTTTCTATTACCTCTCCTTCCTGGTAACAACACCTTGAATTTCCTTGTAGAGAATACCTCTTCACCATAGTCAGTCATGTGGACTGAATAGTCACTTACCCAGTGGTGGGCTCTAACTAACCAAACCAGCCTAAACTAACCAAAGTATCCCCTTTTCTCATTGTGATTGGTTCAGGTGTGGGCACATCATTTAAGCTAGCTCAATCAGAATGAAGCTCACCACCTGCACTGGAATTGCAAAGGCATAAATACCCTCTTCATCCTGAAAGATGGTAATGTGAGGATATGAGAAATGAGAGAGAGAGAGAGAAAAGAAAAAAAATTCATTTTTTAAGAAGAAGATTTGAATTGGAATTTCTGCTGTTTCCACCAAAAGATTTCTAATTGATAAAGGCAGTAATCTGGGATAGTTCAAAGAAAATGGGACTGCAGTGAGGAAATACGTGTTTAAGACCTGGCTTTCCAATCAGTAAGTTGTGTGTTTTTAAATATGTTGCCTGATGTGTGATTTTTCAGTTTTGTCGAATTGAAGAAAGGGGAGTGCCTGATTTTCCTGGTAAGACTGTTAGGAGGAGGAGGATACATCATTTATACGATCAGAGTGGTGTTTAAAGGAAGAGGAAAGAGCATCCCCAGCAGGGCTGGTATCTCGTAGATCGAGGTCAGCTCTGCTCTGTGCACCGGGGTACAGCAAAGCCCCCCAGAGATTTCTCAGTCTTGTTCTCTTGGCAATTGAACAATGGTCAGAAGATGCCATTTATGTATCTGGTTTGATGGACATTTTACTTCATTGGTTCCCAAGGGAAAAGTTTCTTTCATTAGTCTCTCCTGGATTTTCTGTACTTTGGGTCAGGAGTGTAGGACGCAGAGGTAAGTAGATAACTAAAGAGAATGTTGTGCTGACTCAGATGGAAGGGATCAGGTGGAGGAGAGATTAGGATGCAGAGAGGGCACAATTGTATTGACCTGCATAAGTTCCATGTTTCTTTCCAGGTGGAAATTTTAAAGTCATCAGCATTGTATCCCTTCAGGATAGGAAGAGACAACAAGGCTTTTGCTGTGGGTACACCTCTCTGCAACATTGGACTAGTAATGAATGACTAAAACCTGAGACCTCAGCTTTTCTCAGATGTCAAATAGGCCTCTTCTACCTGCCTTGGCCACCTCACATTGCTGGTTTGGGGATAAAATGAGAGAATGTCAGTGAAAGTGCTTCGCATTTGCAAAGTCCAAGTAAAATGATATAGTTGCACAAACTCAGAAGCTGCCTATGTTTTCTAAGGCTTGGTTCTTATTCAGTGAAATATTTTGCAAAGGGGATTCTTTCTCTATGATTTATAATTTCCGATGGCATATGTCAAAGGGCATGGTGCTTCTAAGATTTAATTTTCAGGACTCAGTGTGTACATGTAGCTACTTTCTGGAGAAGGTCTGTGGATCGTCATCATCATCACCACCGCTATCATCTTGAGCATCTGTATCCTCATCATGATTACTACCATTTATTAAACACCAATGATCTATCAGGTCTTACGGTTGGTGCTTTACATACATTCTCTAATGGAAACCTTATGATATCCCCGTAAGAGAGTGCCCCCCTTTCACATCTGAGAAAGTCAAGATTCAGAGAGGCTGAGTTTCCCAAGGTCATGTCATCAGTGGGGTGCTGTGCTGTAACCCAAGCCCTTGCTCTTCTCTCTGCAGCATATTGCCTCTACCAAAGGGAGCTTTGGAATCAGACCTGGAAGTTCTGATCTCATTCCATTGCTTCAGCAATTCAACACAAAGGCTCCAGTCCAACCCTTTTCCTTTTGTGTCTCAGTAAGTAATATTTCATCCCGCTCCCCTCTGATCCCACCCCCATCGCCAGATTCTGGAACTGTCTGCATGTTTCTGGTCTATAGTTCAGCTTCTCTCCCCAGGCGTTCGAGAAAGCATTCTCCACAAAAAGGGAAAACACATTTTATTAAACCAAACATGCAGTCCTCAGCACTTTTACTTATCTTATTTATAAACTGCAGTGCAGCTTTCTATGACCCAGTGATTATCATTTCCCAGAGCTATCATCATCTTAAAGCTACCTGTTCATCCCGCTTCAGCAGATGGGACTATGCTAGGAGTATTGTAAGAGCTCTAAAGAAAGAAAAATAAACAACAACAAAAAGGAGACATGCAGTGGGGTCAGCCAGAGGAAGAACTGTCACTGTCTCCTGACACCGTTCCATTTCAGTGGGGCTGTGAGGTGGGAGGCAGCTCCTAGAGGTCTCTAACCACAGGGAAAATTTAGGTCGTGAATTTCCTTTGTTTCTTTTTTCTTGTCAGTGGGTAATGTGGAATATGCCATCTGCATACAGTTGGTTTAACACATTTTTACATTTTATCTTTCCAATGAAATCTCTTCATTAACATCATTTGTCCCGTCACTCGTTCATTTGACAAAACGTTTTGAGCACCTCGCCTGTGTAGAGGCCTATTCTTGGTCTGAGCTCTGACTGTCACCAATACTTCTCTGTCCTCGGCAAACCCTTTGCTTCTCTGGACCTCTGTTTTTCCTTCTGTAAAATGAGAGGGCTGCCTCAGATTACTAAGTCTTCTCTTAGAAGCGAAGGGATTGGAGCTTCTACGGGTCTTTTACAGATAGAAAATCCTCACGTTGCAAACAAGCAAACCAGGCTTAATCTCTAAGAACTCCCCCCACAGGGTGACAATTCAAGTTGGTGGTTCTGCTCAGGCTGAATGAGGACCAAGCTACCCCTCTTCCCAGTTTCAAACTGAAATTCTTAGTGCCCTAGAACGGTGTTTCCCACCGTCTTTTTCCCAGTGTCTTCCCCATGAAGAACCTATCAGACTTTTTTCCTAACTACCCCCGCTATGAAATTATAATACCATGTAAACACTGGATACTTGTATGTACTGTGACCTTTGGGAAGGGATAATATACCATTATACTATCTAAAATTTTTTGACCCTCAAGAACCAAATTTCATCTCTCAGGGGGTTACACTGCTCACCCCCTTCCAACCACATTGAAAATGCATGTCCTGGAATGGTGATTTTCAAACCCGACTTTTTAGTCTATGCAAATTCTATACAAAATTCAATATGTGAAATTGATAAAAGCCATATCTTAGTAGTATACATGTATTTAAATGTTAGATTATATAAACACGTTCTATTATCAAGTCAGCCACTGAGAAAACTAGCTCATATCCTGGTAGTATCCAAAAGGTTAACACTGAGGACGTAATACTTGCATGTACCTCTTCTTTTTTTTAAAATTGTAATTCTACAATATATTTAAAAGTTGAAATCAAACAGATGAGAGACCCCCTAAAACACTGGAAAACAGTTTGAAAAACATCGCTATAGAATATTCTGGAACGAGGGCTTTGTAATCAGATGGGATTGTCTGAGTTTATTCTCAGTTCCACCACCTCCCAGCTATAAGATCTTGGGCAAGTCTTAGAGCCTCAGTTTCATCATCTGTAAAATGGGTGTTAGAATAGCTACCTCACAGGGTAACTATGAAGACTGAAAGAGATAATCAACTGTGGGGTACACAGTAGGCACTCCCAGACATTCATTACCTTTTGCTTCGCTCTGTGTCTTTGTATATTTTCCCCACTGACCATAGCAACTTGTGCCTGAACACACAGCAGACAATAGCTGCAGAGCAACTTGCGGCCAAATCAAACAAGAAGGAGTTCCAGCACCACTTAGTGACTCTTTTCCTGTTCCTGGACCTGGAGCCGGGAAGGGTGTTATGACTCTGCCTGAGATCATGTTATACTGGCCTGAATCCTGACGTTTTCCTTTTTTAAAAAAATGAAACTTGGGGGCCCCCCGCCATTAACTCTTCATATACTGAATAATGTAAATCTTGTTATGAAAAAAATAATCACCTATTATTAAATGGAGACCACCCAGTCTTAAAGGTAGAAACACCAAATGTTTTATAACAAACTTCCTAGTAAAATGTGGTTTATTTTGATGGATTTTTTTTGGACACATGAGTAGTCTATTTATGTATATTTAAGGAATGTATGTAATGACAACCATTAAGTGTTATTGACTATATCCTTTTCAAAGCTCTAGTTGCACTTGCTTTCCATAAATATGTGAGATGAGGTTTGGGACCAAGGTAATTAAGAATGCACTACCAGATACAGATGTTATAAAGACGAAGAGAATTGAGGGGTAGTCTCATCCCATTTGAATTGCTTCTGGGTTTTCCTGTGGTCATCTGTGCAAGAGGCAGTGTGAGTGCACATGTATTCTTTCAGATCCATCGATGTGAAAACCAGAAATGATGATCCCAATGACCTCCTCCCCCACTCAAACATGTTGTGAAGAGGAAAAAAATGGTGGTGGCGGGGATGAGAAAAGAATGCACAACTGGTTTGCTAGGTTAACTTAGAAATTTCTGCTAGGGAAAAAAAAATAAGCATTTCTTCTTTTGAATGTGTGTTGAAGCCAATGGTTGATAAAACTGAAGTTCTTCATCATAAATTCCCATTTGAACATTCAGTTCTGAGAACCTCCATCCAGCAGCCTTATCACTTTGAAGTGAGGTCACAATCACTAATAGAATCTGCTAGCTTTTCACACACTGAAATTAGCTTTGATTCTTCCCCCAAACGTATGTTGAAAAGCAACATGCGTACACTGCACACTGACCCATGAAAGCACTCAGTGCCGTGGAGGGGGCTTGTGGACTCACCTACCGGGTTGAGGGAAATAAATGTGTTTCTTTCAGGAGTAGAAACAGGATTTCTGAGTCCTCTTCTGGCCCCCCGAAAGAGAGAGCCTCCATCTTCCTTCTCTATGAAGGAAGAGAAAGTAAATGCCATTTTCCTTTGCGACTGTGAATAATAACATTTATGCTCTGAGATTGGTTTGCTTCTTTAAAATGAAAAACGATATCCTGTTTGGATGAGACATTTCCTTGAATGCTTAGCATAAATTGAGCCCTTAAGCTTTTAACAAGAAATTCTGGGCTGTCTTGCCTAAAAACTCTGAGTGGATCTTGGAAACACTGCAGGCTTTTTGATTTGCAAAAACTAGCCTCTTCCATGAGACTGCTAACAGCACTCTTTGATACTCAGGAAGAGCCATCCAGAATAATCCTTGTTTGTCTATCATTGTTTCTCTCTCCATCTTTGTCTCGACTTCTTTCTCTGATTCCGTCACTCATTTGTCTCCTTCTGTCTCTCTTTTTTCGTCTCCCTCCTTTTCATCTCCCTTTCTTTTTCTCTCTCTTCCTGCTCTTTCTCTCACATGTTCACGCACAGTTCTTTTCCCTTTTATTTTTTATCACATGCTCAAGGCTCAAGTGACGTAGGCCCGGTGAAGGTATTTCAAAGCCTAGTGATAAGTATGCTGGGGGAAGTGCATTTTTTGTCACTCGCAGTGACAATTAAAATGACAACAACAAGGCCGGACTCTTCCATCATTGTTTTTTAATGCTGTCAGCACCAACTTTGCCAGAATTATCCTGTCTGATGCATGAGTAGACTTAGTCATTTTTCACAACGTGCCACCCAGGGCCTCAGCATCATTTAAAGGAGTAAATTAGCTTCCATCTCATTTAAATGAGGATTCTAAAAACCCTTGTCAGCAGCATGCTTCTCTGGCTAGGGAAGGGTAATTTGGTGGGCTGGGATATGTCTGTAGGTATAAAAATCTATCTTTTTGTACCATAAATGATGGTTTGAATTCTGGTATCAAGAAAGCGAAGGCTTTTTGGTGAATCACATTTGGTTCACTGAGAGGATTCAGTGGGTGAATTGTAGCTACTGAAATGGGCATTCTAATATGTGTGTGTGTGTTTGTGTGTGTGTGTGTGTGTGTGTGTGTAGAATATTCTATATATTCTAACATACACATGTTAGGGATCTCTAATACATTAACTATATATACACATATATTAAACAGATTTATAATATGTACCTTGATCACCATTCAGTTCTGGAGAACACAGAAGATGACAGAAGCATGTGGAATCCATACAAGGGAATATAAAAGGCTAGTTGTTTCACGGTGCGGTTTGCATTCTTGTACCAGCCAGGATGTATCCCCGCGCTAGGCAGAAACTTTGATTGATTCTCTTTGAGAAAGAGCTTCCCCTTCCTGTGGCCTGAGCTCCCTACCCTCCTGCTTCTGTGCAAGTTCGGAGGGAAAAATTACACACACACTCACCACACACACACTCTTACACACAGATGATGGAGGAGTGGCAGGTGAAAATTACAGATGTGCTAGCCAGCAATGCAAAAATGTGGTATTTTATTTTGACAAGAAGAAACCCATGATACCTCCAGTTGATAGTCTACAGACAGACTGAATGGGGTCCACAGGGGACCTGTAGGCATGGCTGCAGCTGCCAGAGACCTCAGAGAATTTTATCCTTTTTGGGGTTTTCTGGAGAGGGAATGAGTTGGAAGTTCACTGCCGGGCAGAGGCTGGGGCCACTAAAATCTCACTTGGAAAGACTGAAGTCTGACCTTTCTCACAACATATAACCTTCCGAAGTAGGCCCTTGGGTGACATAAATCAATTCTTAATCAATAGACAGCATGGATAATAGAAACCCAACAAATCTGACTTGGCAAAGTCAACCTGTTTCTGTGTTCATGGAGGTAGTTGTATTTCAGGGTGTATTTATTTGCTTGTCTAGGGAATGTGACCTCACTGAAGGCCTCCTTTGCTTTTATTTATCTGTCCAGTGGTTAATATCTTTTAGCCTCAACTCAAATGACCTTTTTAAAAAAATTGTTTTTCTCGGTTGATACCTGCCTTCCTGGATGGTCTCTCTCCTTTACTTACCTTTGCTCTCACATGTGTCATATTACATTTCAGATATTGGTGACTCCCTCTCTACTGGACAGGAGCTTTCTGAGGGCAAGGACTGTATCTACTCGGCTCTGTGCCCCTGAGCCTAGGACAGTGCCTAGGTGCTTAGTGAATGCTGAATTAAATTCCATAGAGCAATTTACAAAAAAGCTTTCAAGAAAAAGAAGTATGATTTTGTGCTGTTGTGCCAAACCTTCCATAGCCTTTAGTTCAGATGCATGCTTGGAGAAAATTCAGAAACCATGACATGGAGAAGGGTTATAAATCATTTAAGTAAAGTCAAAGGAAGTTGAACATCCCTGGGAACTCATCAATCCTAATTTAATAGGAGTGGGAGATGTTTCACATTTCAAATTCTGGCTTTCTGCTTTGCGAGAGTAATGCCGTATTGACCAATTGTTCATGCTCAACAGTTTTTTCTCCCTTTTTCGTCTGTGAATAGCAATCTCATTGATGTTGCGAGATGTTCATGGACGTTGAAAGCATTTCACTTTGTTGTTTAAAGAAGGCTTTGTCCCGAAGGCATGAGATTATTCTTTCACATGAGGTGGAAAGGAAAATAAGAAAGCCTCCTTCTGTCCTTGGGTTCACATGGTAGGGACTCTTTCTTGCAGCAATAAAAGCCTTTGGAGGAGACCTTTCAATATAAGGGTTTCGTGTTAAGGACGGCACATGGGCACGGAAGCTAAATCCCAGTTTACTCAGCTGTATTTCCCAAGATTTGTTCCCTCGCAGCACAGGAGCTCTGTGCAAGCTCCATCAGACCACTGCAGACCAAGCCAGAGGATTTGAATATTAATGCCATTCAGATTTCCTTTAAGAGGAAGCTCTCTTAGTTACAATAGGGAGACACTGCCTGCAAGTCTATGACTGAACATGAAAATAAAGAGTCCAGAGTGTATCAGTGAAAGGAGGGACCCGGAAAATGCACACAAATCACGCCCAACCGCCCAACCGGTCCCACCTTCTCTATCAGTGTGTAGAAAATGCTTTCTCCAGGGACGTGCTCATTGCATAACGAAGGCTTGTCACTTAGGAGCCAAAATAAAATCCGGTCTCCATGTATTCAGCTACATTCTTGATGAGATTCCGAGTCTCACAAAAGAATGTTGCAGATTCCTTCCACTCACATCAAGCATCTAAATGTTGATCTGGAGAAACAAAGAAATGGAAAAAGAAAAATGAGTTTGTTGTCAAATTGAAATACCACGTTTTTGTAGTGCTAGCTGATATATCTGTAATTCTCATCTGCCATTCCTTCATCGTATGTGTATAAGTGTGTGTGTGTATATAATTTCCCCCTCCAAACCTGCAAAACATTGCAAAACTAGATTTAAATATTTCAGGCAGACTGCACCCAGCATTTGCATTCCTCTGACTCATTCAGAGAAAAGACATCTGAGCAGAAATACAGCAGATAAAAGAGAAACCATTAATCCAAGGAAGATTACTGGCACAGAATCTTTATCCTGTATCCTTCCTGAAATGAGACAAAGATCTCACTATGTACATCCCTCTGGCTTAGCTTCAGATAGTAAGCAACACAGAAGAGTAGACAGGGTCCCTTTAAAGGCATACTGGATTTGTCTGAATTCTGAAGCATCATTCTTCTGTTAGATTCTTGCTTTCTTGAGTGTCTTGCTTTCTTCCCCAGTGTCTTCTGCTCTTGCTCTCATTCCTACCATTGTAGCCTTGTAATTGGGACCCCTGTTCTCCCCACATGTTAGGGTTGACTTCTAAAAGGCCATTACTTCAAGTCCCGGGTGGAACTTAGTAGTCTGAGCCATGAGGAGGAGAGACAGTGTCTTAGCATCACTCATTAACTATGGGAGTGTAGATACAACTTGTACTTTACTCATCTGTAAAATGGGCAAATACCCAACCCTTATACCATACTTTATACCCAGAGATGTTGAGTTCCTTTGAAAAAGCTTTGAGAATATAAGCAATGGGAACATACAAGCTGTAATATTTTTAAACATAATGTTAAAAGCAAGTGGAATACAGAGTTATATCATTTTGGGAGTATTATCCCTGTTTACTAAGGACATTTCAATCAGCCCTTCATAGGAAGGACCTTCCTGCCCTTTTATTTGACGCCAGACACAGTAATGGTCGTTACCTTTGCCATTTTTTTGAGCATTGACTGTATTGCGCCAGGCACTATTCAGGAATTATTCAATTCTTACAACAATCCAGACAAGTAAGTGTTTTCTGTTAGCTTTTCCACTTTTCAGATGAAATTGAAGCTTAGAGATACATAGATGATGGGTGTGTGGATTTGAACTCAGGTTTGAGTTTAAACTCTACATTATTTCCAACATATCATCTTACTTCTAGAGTTTCCAACATCCCAAAATGTTCTCAACTTTTACGCTCCATTTACATATTTCCACTCCAGATGGATGAGAATATGTACAGTTGTACATGTATTAACACACAGTGGTTTAATAAGTAATTTCCAAGTTTAGCAACCCTCCCCATCATTTCCTGATGAATCATGCCCTATGGGTCAACAAGTCCAGTGCCTCTTATTCTTGGTGAAAACCAGGAGCACTGGCCCTTACTCTCCATAAACAAAGGAACAGCCTTACCCCAAGTGTCCCACCATGAGGCAGTGCCAAGCGTGAATCTCCCATGGAGAAGCGACACTGGTCTGATGTGTCTCTGGACACTGTAGTTGCCTCCATGTTTATGTACCAGAAAGGTGTTATCAAACAAAGTGCGGTGACATCCCCCAATATCCCATGTCCCTCTGCAGTTGGAAGGGGTGATGATGATAATGATAATGGTGATTTAAAGCCAGGCTTGGTGAAGTGAGGGGCCAGCTAGTAACATTTTAAGCTTTGCAGGACACATATCTCTGTCATTAACTATTGAATTCTGCCATTGTACTGCAAAAGCAATACATAAATGAATGAGCATAGACAGTACATAGATGAATGAGCATGGCTCTGTTAAATAAAGCTTTATCTATAAACACAAGCAGGGAGCTAGATTTGGACTGTGGGGGTACTTTGTTAACCCCTGATTTAAAGGAAGGTGACCCAAATATTTTGAGCAGGAATGACAGTCTGGAGCTGCTCATGCCATTTTTATTTCCGTGGATCTTCTTTTTGTGTGTGTGTGTGTGTTTTAAATTTTATTTTTTTCAAAATATTTTTTCTTTTTAAAAAATTCTTATTTTTATTTTTATTATTGTTCAGTTACAATTGTCCCCATCCCCCCCCCCCCTCCACACACACACCATCACATTGCTCTCCTCAGCCCTGTCCAACTCCCAGGCCCAAAGACAATCCCCTCCCCAATGTCCTTGCACACAAACCCTTTGTGAATGTTCCCTTCTCTCCCCCATTATCTCTCACTCCTCTCCCCTCTGGGCCCTGTCAGTTTGTTCTTTATTTCCATGTGGATCTTCTTAACCAAGAGAGAGCACGTAGAGTAGTTTTCCTCTCTGGTCATTGCCCCTTTCTAAGATCACTGGACAAACACAAGGCAGAATGATGATGATGATAATGATGATAAAATAACAAAGCCATTTATCACCACCTGAAATCTGTGTAAGCAACTGTTTCTATCTTGAGCAATAATTGGAAGTCAATTTTTTTTTCTGACTGCTGTACCTGCTGAGCTGGTTGTGATCATTGGCCATTTTTAAAATAATTTATTTCTATGTTACAACAATAGAAAAACCTACTGTGTTCAATTAAATCTCCACTTACAGCAGCCCAGGGAGGATGATCACTTTCTGGAGGTAGATCTGTGTCCCTGTGACCTTATCTT
>PVKM010001559.1:0-75982 GCA_004027735.1 Carollia perspicillata
GTGCTGGCTTCTGCATCACATCTTGTGCAGAGTTTTTCTGTGAAACATCAAATCACCCAGGTGACTCAGGCCTTCTATAGTCCAGATTTGGTGTCATGTGATTTCTGGCTTTTCCCAAAATTAAAATCACCGTTGAAAAGGAAGAGATTTCAGTCCACTGATGAGATTCAGGAAAATACAATGGAGCAGCTGATGGCAATTCCAACAAAGGATCTTTCAGATAATTTTGAACGGTGGAAGAGATGCTGGGAGATTTGTGTGAAGTCCCAAGTTGTCTACTTTGAAGGGGACTGAGGCATGTACAATGTGTCTTGTATCTTGTAGAAGATGTCTCTATTTTTGACATTACAAGCTGGATACTTTCTGAACAGGAATTGAGGCAAATACATATATATGTGTGTGTGTATACACACACACACATGAATCAAGGTAAGTCAATCCAGACTGTTTTCCTTAACCAGTTTGCTAAGAGTTAATAAGTGCTTTGCCTTTGATTCTTATTGCAGTTCTCTTAGATAAGTACACAGCAAAGCTTATTTCCTCAGTACATAGATGAGGACATCGGGGCTCTGAAATATATAATGATGTATTCATCATTACTCACTCAGTCAAAGGAATACTGAGATCTCATATATGTGTTGTTCAACAGCCGAGTGTCATTTGGGTTGAGTGTAACACAAAAATGCTTTTGCCAAAGATGGTTTAGTTAATCCATCCTGCTCCCTTGAGACAGAACAAATAATGTATTCCTTATCTTTTCATGTGCTTTATAGAACTCAAAACTTCATTTTTGGAGATAATAAGGGCTATTCTTTCTTTGAATCTAAATACCAACTTCACTTAGGGTGAGATTTGAGAGAGTAAGTGGTGGCCTTGGTGCCTGAAAAAACCTCGCCTTGTCTCTATAATACTGGGATGCTTCCAACCAATTAGCACATTTTTCACTTTCCCTTTCTTTCAGCAACATGAAATCAAAAGAGACCTTGTTTCTCACATTCCTTCAGTTTATTTATATATTTCAGGATTAATCATGCATTTTAACCTTATAGCTACACTGGGAACTCATGACTCTTGGTCATGTTAGTTACTAAGATTATTATTATTTTGCCTTGATTGTAAGTGTCTAGTTCTTGACAACATGTAGTTACATAATTCAGACATAATACCCTGAGATGACCACAGGCTATATTCTTTCAATGGGTTTGTCTTCATTTCTAGGCCCATCACCTATCTTTTAATTTGTGATAGAGGTCTCAGAAATTAAGAATAATTCAAGATAAAAATATCAAAAGATTTATAGATGGAAATCATAACAAGGAAAGTATTTTCTGTACAGAAATCATTAGTGTCCCTCATAATATACTGGCCATCAACTCCCGACTTTGTCACCTGCAAAAACAATCCAGGAATCATAGCATGGGACCTTTAGGGCTGAAGTTGGTGGAAGTATTAATGAACATTTCACAGGAGCTCTTTCTTTCTAGACTATTAATTTTACAGATGGTACAGTGCAATGTACTATTTTATGTTAGTGTTACATCCTTTGATGTTAGTTACATTTTATTGTATACATACTTACACAGTGCTGGTTTCTTAGAAATCAGATCAAGAAATCTCATTTGCAAGAGCATGAAAGCACCTCCAGGGCATGATGCTAAGTGAAATAAGTCAAACTGAGTTAGACAAATACTGTATGATCTTACTTATCTGTGGAATCTAAAAAATAGGTAAATAACTTGCGGATACAGAAAACAGGTTGGTGGTTCCAGAGGCATGGTTTGAGGGGTGTGCAAGATAGGGAAAAGTGGTCAAAAGACACAAATTTCCAGTTGTATTATCAGAGAAAAGAGTCCTAGGGATACATTGTACAGCACATTGACTATAATTAACTAGTACTGTCTATGTGGAAGTTTCCAAAAGAATACATTTAAAAATTTTTCATCACAAGAAAAATATTGTAATTATGTTGTGGTGATGGATGTTAACTAAACTAACTGTGGTGATCATTTCAAAATATACACATATATCAAATAATTGTATTATGCATCTAAAGCAAATATTGTGTTATATGTCAAACGTAACTCAATAAAAATAAACAGTCAAACTGGTAGAAGCAGAGGGTAGAATGGTGGTTGGCACAGGTGCAGGGGAAGGTAAGATGAGGAAGTGTTTGTTAAGCAAGGCGAATTAGTTCTGGAGACCTAAGGTAAAGCATTGTGATGAGTTAACAGCACTGCATTGTGTACTTGCACTTTGCTGAGCTGATGAATTTTCAATCAACAATGTGAATTCTAAGTTTTTCTTTTCCTCCACTCATTCCTGGGCAAAATGGTGACAAAGCTGTCTTTTAACTACCTTAGAGGTGGTACAATTTTGCAGGTGTTACAATTTCATCTTTATCAGCATAGATTAGACAAAGAAGCTCTATGAAGATTGTTAAAAATCATTTTAAAAAACCCATTAGGATACTTATGTTTACTAACCAGCGATCAAAAATGCTAATGTGCAGAAGGGCCTGGGAAAGCAACTTTAATTCATAAAATCTAGTGCATTAAAGGAAATGATGGCTTTCTGATGGATTTTTAAAATGTAGCCTACTCTCAGAAGTTTTTGATTATTTAAGAGTAAGTTTGATTCCTATTAAAATTTATATTTCTACAGAGATATTTTTCAGGTTATTTCTCCTTAGGAAGAAAACCGAATAAATTTAACAAACATTTAAATGAAAAATGGACTTTGTCATTCCAACATTGCCAGAAAGTTTCCACACAAAAAATGCTCCACATGCATTACAGATCCGTATACCAGGCCAGATAATCAAGGAAAGGGAAGAAGAACATAAGACTCCCTCGGACACGAGGAAATAGTATTAATGCTTTCAAACTGGGAATTTAGTGTTATCTTCTCTTGAGCCTGATCTAAAGTATTGCATTAATAAGTTTTAACATGTTTATTGCATTATAGCAAGTAAATATTAAGTATATAGCTAGCTGAGTATAAACTAATATGTATTGGTATAAACTAATATGGCTGGATTAAAAGGGAAACATTAAACATGACGTTAATATAAATCAAAATGAAGTTCCCTTCACCTCTTATGTAACAATATTTATATTAATTCAGATTCTCTATTTCTCAATACTAGTCTTAAAAATGAATACATGTGTTTGAGCAAGAATTCACATGTAAATAGTCTAGAAAATGAGGCTTACAAAAAAACCCCCTGCATCTGATCTTATCACTGGGAAAGTAACTATGAGCACTTTTTGGTTTTGGAATGAAGTGCTTGTGGTTGGTTGTGAATTCACATATCGACCACAAGTTATTCACAGCTTCATTTATGCCTGGTGCACTGACAGAGTGGTAGTTAGTTACACTGTGAAATGGGAGCTTGGCTCATGCTTTCTCTCTGGCCTTACAATGCAATAAGATTATATATATATAATTTTTATGCTTTACAGTTGGCCCATTTATTTTCCCCTTCATCTCCTCCACCTAGCCTGCCCCACCATGATTTAATATATTTAAAAAATTATCAAAGTTGTCCTGAAATAGGCAAAAAATGTGCTTAGCATTTAAACTGACAAATGGAAACTGTTGCCACAACCAATGCTCACAGTGAGGAATGTCCCCCTCATCCCCCCAAAAAGCACTATAGCGTATCTGCATTTCCCGGCTCTTACTGTGGACTGCAGACAGTTTGGAAAACAAATAAACACGTTTTGCTTCACATGCAATAAAGCATTCTTTGGATGTAAGACAACAGAAGACTTTGGGGAGTCAGAGGTAGGAAGAATTCCCATAAGCACTTACTATTTCAACCTAAAGCATAAAGAGTGGGAAGGATGTTGAGATAAAGTATTTTCTTAATTCTCACATTTCCCTTGCTCCTTCTTTGTGTTTTGTTTGTGTCTTCATTCCTTTTTCTGATATGGAAAGTCACAGTTCAGGTACAGTTGTGTCTAAATCCTTTAAAACAAATCAGGTCACACATGGGCTGACAATGAAGGCCCAAAAAAGTGCGCTTGCTGTTTACCTGTGAGTCATCGGTATGACAACGAAGTCTAAAGATTCTCTGAGCACTGCAGGAACGCTCAGGAGGCAATCTAGTTTTTCCATCAAAAATCTTCCCTTGAGTAACACAGAACTTTTGTTATTAGTTGAGAATGGTGTAGTCAAGCTTGGTATGATGATTTCCCTCATTTTTGTTTGTTTGTTTAGTTTGGTTTCCTTCAAAGAACTTGTGCAATTGTCACTCTAGTTATTCTTTGTATTTCCATATCTTATAAACTGAAGTTCTCTTTCATTTGATTTTCAGAAAATATATACAGAATGCTGGCTATATGTCAGAGTGTAGTGGATATGAAGCACAGAGCAGATATAAAAATAAACGCCTTTACATAGCACACACAGATTTTTCTACATTTACTGTACACTATGCAAAACTGTTCAAAAACACATGTTCACTGAGTGTCTAATGTGTGGCCTCCGCAGTGCCAGGTAGTTTTTAACTTGTTAATGGGTTATGTGAAACTGTCCAACTCAGGGAAACACATACTTCTTTCTTATAAATGTACTGTTTAAAAGTAAGTTATTTAAAATTTTGATATTCAATAAATAAGATAATTTTATAAGTTTAATATTTAGAAAGTAATTAGATACTCAGTATTTTATGTAATTTAACTGGCATAGTATATGTTTGTACTAAAATACAGTAAAAATCAGTACTGTCTTTTTCGTTCTGAATAGAGTTTCAGTCCCCCAATCCTCTGGCCACTGGCAGTTTATAGAGGGGTAGCAAGCAAGACTACCAGCCTGAGAGCCATTGGCATTGAATTGACATGATCAGTAACTGTCTTTGTGTTAATGTGATGAGAAAACAAAGCCAACAGCAAAAAAGTGAAGGAAGAAGTGAAAAAAAATGAGATTATTGACTTTGTGAAGGAAAGAAGGCAGCAGTAAAAATGCTTTAGAGTTCCTATTGTCTTGATCATGTTAATACACCTGACACTTCCCCAGACTTCTGATGAGATGTCATGTGCACATTTTCTTAGGGTGTGCCATATGTTTAGGGAGTGAATGTAGAGAAAAAGAGTTACTTCGGCTTTTCTGATGCGAAATCAGATACAGGCTTATTCACCTTAAATATGTACCTCCAAGGTGGGATATTGGAACAGTAGAAGAGAGGACAGAATTGAAGTTACCCAGGAATTTTTTAAAGAACTACTGTAATACTATTACGAGAACCAAGACCCTATGAGGATTTTCTCCAGCTTTTTAATCTGGTGGGTGTGAAGGAGTACAATGTTATGGACTCTTTTTACTGTGGATGTGCATGTCCACTTGCTTATGCGAGCACAACATACAGGCATACCCACTCTCTCTTCCAACGTTATTATTATTTTATTGATTAATTGTGTGTGTGTGTGTGTGTGTGTGTGTGTGTGTGAGAGAGAGAGAGAGAGAGAGAGAGAGGGAGAGAGAGGGGGAGAGGGAGAGAGAGAGAGAAGAGAAGAGAAACTTCCATTTGTTGCTCTACTTATTCATGCATTTATTGTTTGATTCTGGTATGTGCCCTGACCAGCATCCGGTTATTTTTGTGGTAAGACTCTGTGGTAGCTAGCTGTTGATCCTGCCATCCTGGAGTCCATTCCTCCTTCTTCAGTCAGAGCTTGGCTTCCTGTTAGGGAGCCCCTCCTATTTCAGGGGTGCTGACCTGTATCTTCTCCTTCCGCCATCACCTACTGTGGGAAAATGATCCCTGTAGGTCAATTGCCACATTTTATCCCCACTAGACATAGTGGTTCAAGGATAAACACATGCCTAAAATCTGGCTAATAAGGCTCAATTCTGGGATTTATTTTTTGAGCTTAAAATAAAAGACATTTTTCTTAACAGAATGCTTAAGATGATAGAAACACAGGATTTCTAGGGGTCCCAACTGTAGACAGAGGTGGCATGAGAATCATGCCCTCCAGAGAGGAGATGGACACAGAAAGGGGAGGATATTTGAATCTTGTTGATATTATTGGAAACCCTGGATGAAGCAATGCCCGAAGCCAGTATCTCTGGATCTTTTGGTTTTGCGAGCCAATTAACCACTCCTTTTCCCCTCTTATTAGAATGAGTTGGATTTCATTCATTCAATAGAAATGGTTCTGAGTCATAATACTAAATGCTTATTATGAGTTTTCTCTTCAGATATTTTTCCTTTCTTGCTTCCCAGGTGCTATTGAGAAACGAGCACAGAATTCTTTAACTCGTTTCTTACTTTTGGGGTGAGGGCTGGGTGAAGGGGGGCAAAGGGGGAAAGATTGGGGCAATGGTAATAGCATAAACAATAAAATATCTAAAGTGGAAAAATAAACTAAATTATAAAGTGGTAAAAAAACTTCTCCAAAATGATTTTCATCTCTCAGGAAAATAAAGTACCACCAAAGAAAGGCAAAGATTAGAAGAAAAGGAGGCTAAGTATGCAGAAATATATGCTTACTTTTAAACTAACTAAAGGCTCATCTTACCTTAGATGATGCATAATGAAGGAAAAGATATTTGGGGTGTTTAAGGTATATCTACACATGCTTGTATCTTACAGTAGCATTTGCCTTTTTTCTCCTCTTGTCATATGTCCATCACCTCCTATACATATAAATGAAAATTCTCACAAGACATCTCTGCCTCAAATTCAGTATGCCCATATCACAACCCATTATCTTCCCTCAAACATGATGCTCCTCTTTCTTCTGTTTCAATCTGTGCCTGTTGTTCAGACCATCACATAAGCTAGATAAGGGGGAGTTGAGCCTTGTAGCTTCTAGTCTCACTCTGTCTTAGTCAGCTCAAGCTGCTACAACAAAGCACCAAGAACTAGGTGGCTAGAACAATAGACATTTATTAAGTTCCAGAGATTGAGAAGTCCAAGATCAAGGTGCAGGTGGATTCAGTTCCTGGTGAGAATCCTCTTCCTGCCTTGCAGATGGCTACCTTCTCGCTCTGTCCTCACATTATGGAGGGGGAAAGAGAGCTCTGCTCTCTCTTCCTCTTCTTATATGGACACAGATTCCATCACAAGGGCAGCACCCTCATGACCCCATCTAAAGCTAATTATCTCTATCACTTTGGAGGTTAAGGTTTCAACATATGAATTTGTAGATGGGGGCACAAACATTCAGTCCATAACACCTTCCCCACACACATGTCAAACGCAATCTACCACCGTCCATTTTCTCCTTCTAACTCTCTGTGAATCGACCTGCTCGCCTCCATCTTTATTACTACTTCTCTTACTCAGCCCTTATCACTTCTCACCTCAGTGATCACAACAGAGTTCAGTTCAGTCTCATCACCAGTTGTGTTTCATGAAAATCTGTTCTCCACATGAAAGCCATCATAATTTATCTAAAATGCAAGTCTAGCCATGTTACTCTTCTGCATAAAAGTATAATTATTCAGTGGATTTTATAAATATCTTGGCATGATATAGCAGGCTGACATGGCTCGATCAGTATCTACTTGTGCCATGTCTTGTGATGCCATTTTATATTTTATGATTTATGCCCTGACCGTTCTGGGGTATTTACTATACAGATGTGTAAACACACACACACACACCCTGCTGCTTCTCACACCTGTGATTAGTGAATGCCTTTCATGTGCTGGAACCCCATGCTTTCATGACCTGCATTTGTCTAACTCATTCATCTTCCAAAAATCAAAGAGAGATATTTTTTCTTTATGTGGTCCTCTAATTCCCTATGCACCCACCCCTCATTCTACTTATCACTCTCTGTGTTAACGTATTAGAATTCTGTTATTTGACTGTTTTCTGCACTGGACTCCTTGTTTCTTAAAGGCACAATTCATATTTTACATTAATTCCTATACCTTGTAGTTGTATAATCTCTTACACAAAGTACAATAAGTATTTACTGAAGTTAACTGAATCCCTAAATCTCTTTAAAACCCAAAATTTATCATGTAAACTAATTACATATATAATCAGTTATTTAATTTTTCTTTTTAATTGTTGAGCTTGATTGACTTTAAATGAATCTTATGAAAATGATAATTATTTTGTAGAAATGTGAGAGAAGACTAACTTTGACCTCTAACTAAAACATTAATCAGCCCTCTATAAATCTGAATTGTAAACAAAATACCAAAATTGTAAGGTAAAATTAATAAAAGAAAAGGATGAATGGAGCAGATACCAATTAGCTTAGAGAAGTAAAGGTTAAAATCTTATTAAGGGGAGTTGGTATATCCCAGATAACCCTATACCAGGGAAAATAAGAACTGAGTTTTTTGAGTCTCTTTAAAATTTGGATCTAAGACATTTTCACAAATTGGTTAAACTGCTAGAATGCTTTTTCTTCAAATAATATTATAAAGCAAGAACTTTATAATAGTTCTTGAACAAATAAGTTTTATAGCCCTTGTTTTATCCCCTTTCCTTAAATCTAAAATAGCTTTTATAATAGTGTGTAATTATATTGAGATTGAAGAACACAATGGGTACAAGCATGGATTCTTGAGATGACCAGTCCTGAGTCTTGCCAGTTCTATGAATTTCAGCAAATTCTTAATTTAACAAAGGTTCGATTTTGTCATCTGTAAACTTGGGTAATAATGGAACATACCTCCTAGAGTTGTTAAAATGACTAAATGATATCATGAAGTAAAGTATCTGATGTGGTCCATTGTGCATGAGACATTTTTATTATTTCTAGTAAGTTACATGATGAAAGGCAAATAAATTTGAAAAATGTTGGCTAACCTATTCAAAGAAGTTGTTTACTGTATGATTTTTCAAAACTTTTAATATACTAATATGTATGTTAAATTGCTAAGGAGGAGAGTGGGTTATATAGTATTTTCCATGCTTGTGTGATGATGGTTGCATTTAATTGTAGAACATACAGAAATACTGTTTCATGCAACTCAAGTAGTGTGGCTTTAGTTGAATATTATTAAACTAACATGGAATGAGAATAAAAACAGAAAGAAAAAAGGAGCACAGGAGAGGCAGGGTGAAAGCAAGAAACAATAAATGGTTATTTGCATAGAGCAAATAGATTTATTATTAAATATCTTTATTATTCTAAAATACTGACTCTCTTAAGCTAGGAAAAGTATTGAAATTTCTAAGGAGCATCACAAAATTGCATCACATTTTAAGGTATTCTCTGCAAGACTTATAAGTAGACAAACAATTGTCCGAATGTCAAATTTAGTTATTTCCCTTGGGAGCAAAAGGTTTTTAATTTTAAATTCAATTTAATGCAATGTGATTCTTAAGTTTTTGACATATTTGATACATTTATCTTTTTATATTAGTTTGATAATGTTAAAAGTAGTGAATAAGTTAATTTTTAGTATATATTGGTGTTAGGGAATGATTGTCCCTAACCTATATGAGCATCACATGGGAACCATTTTGCCATAACAAAATGTTGACTCAAAGCATATGCCAATAAGCTCTTTTTATGTTTTAGCTCTATGATTTTCATAACACTCAACTCACCCTTTATTATGAGATCCACACATTTTTTAAAGCTTTAATCAAGGGGTAAGGCTGAAACACATGACTTTGACTACTGAGTTGCAGTTCAGTAATTGCATAACAAAGGAATTTGATGGAAATATAAAACTACTTATTTTCATGAATCACATTATTTGAATTCAAATATATTGTGAAAGTTTTTGAAACTAGAATTATAGAAAAATTATATTTTCTATAGCTACTTTTCTTTTTTTACTACTGAAATGAGATAAACAAATGTTACTCAATTTCACTATTTACCAAATGCTTTGGTGCACATATTGAGGGCAAAGTACAATTTTAGGGGTTGTGAGTGATGTATAGATGAATAAGATTCAGAAAAATACAAAACAAGCATGTTAAAAATACAAATTGTGGTACAATATAAGAATGGTATGTGTATGGTATTTCATAAAAGAAAAAATAATTTACTCAGAAGAATCAGAGGACAGGTATTCCTTGGGTGTTTGAAGACTGCAAACGATCCTAAGAGTTGAAGACTGTGAAGAAGGTTCTCTAAGCAGAGAGAAATACCTTGTCTCACATTAAAGACAAATTGCATCTCTCTACAGAGACAGAAAGGGAGTCTTGTCAAAAATAATTTTTTTCATTTAAGTTTTAATAGAAAAATATTTTAAAAAGTACTAAAAATAATAATATTGTGTTTTATATTGTAAAAATACAGCAGTGGCCGCACCGAAGGGTGGCTTGTGGGCTTTGTGATCCTCATGACCTTTGTCCCCAAAATTGGTATTTGTTATGCAAATGTCACTTTCAGATAAATGCTCTAGATCTATTCAGCCACATTTCCAGTTCTCCCTGTGCAGAAAATTTCAAGTCATTACTAAGCATCAGGTTACTTTCTAACAGTGAAACCCATGTGATGTAAAAAATAATGATGAGATTAGCCACCTGTAGAAATTTTCAATTTAAATAAATTGAAAATACCCCAAATAGAAATAAAGCAACTATGAGCCGTGAATCCTGTGTACACCTTCCTGGCAGCTGCTTACATATTCAGGTGAACCCACTGCCTGCCTCATCTGTTCCCACAGTGTCTAGTTAGCACATATCAAGCCACATTGAAATGATTTGGCATTTCATTTAATTTGAGAACAATAGGCTCAAATTAAAAAGCAGGGACTGTCTTATTTGTCTTTATACTTTAGGTGGCACCTCACTGCTTAATGCATAGCTATTGGCTTGCAACTGCCTTGCAGGCACAAAAGAGTTTGTATGTGTATGAAATAATAATACAATGTATTACTGTTTTATAACGCTATATTTGAAGAGCCTGCAGTGTTGTTTTTCATTTATCTCACTTCACCTTCAACAACCTGATGACATAGCTACTGGTGTTGTTGTCAGTGCTGAAAGTCACGTCCCAGTGGTAGAAATGGGATCCGACCCCAAGATTTTAATGCAAAAACTCTAGTTCGGAAATCCCTTCTCTACGCTCCTTCCCAGATGATTAGGTTCCGAGTATTCTAGGGATGGGGCTCATCTCTTGGAAACACGGCTACTCTTTGGATCAGACTCAGGTTTCCATGTGACTAATTCCTAATGATCACCTTTTGGCTTTGGGGAAAAAATGAATAGATATTCCACAGCACAACCATTCCAAATCTATGTTTACTAAGTTTTCTTCAGAATAAACATCTACAATTTCTTCAGTGTCATTTTATATATTATAGTCTTTCAAGTTTTTTGTTATTATACTGTTTAAAGGATGTCCTATACTTGCTCAGGAACTCATGGGTGGTTTCATTCATTTCATGAGATGCAAATCTATCAGTCTAAAATCTTAGTTCCCTTGTCCCTTAGTATACCTAAGTTTATAGCAATTTAAAAATTAATTTATTTAAAATGGATAAAATAAATCTTAGTTTAAATAATTCTGAAATATGAAAGGGATTAAGGTGTACAGATTGATGGTTATAAAAATAGTTACAAAGATGTAAAGTACCACATAGGGAATACATATTTCGTCAGATGGCTACTGGACTTATTGGGGTAATCACTTCATAATGTATGTAAATGTCTAATCACTGTGTTGTATACCTTAAACTAATCAACATTGTTTACAAACCATAACTAGAAAATAAATAAATTTAAAAAGAATGTAAAGAAAAACATGCCTGATTTACTTGAATACATTTTGAAAATATAATACATTATATTAAATTCCTGTATCATTGATATTTCCTAACATTTTATTTATGATAATTTTCTAAACTGTGGTTATGAAAGCTTCTTTGATTTATTCTTCACAGCTGTTTGGTTTCTTAGTTTCTCTATTACAATTATCCATTTTTTATGAATATTTTTTCTAAGACTATAATTTCTTTCAAAAAGTGGATTAAGTTATTGAGGGCAGGATGGATTCAGTATTTCTTATATGTGTCTGAATGGCTTAACTATTAAAAAAAAAAAAACAGAGGATAACCTAAGTGGCTGAATATATATAAAAAGTAAAAGTAGGTTGAGGCCTTAAAATGTGGTTGTGAAGTACAACAGAACAAACTTTTTATCTCCACCACAGAACTCTGGATCTGAAATTTGAAAGCACTCATTTGTTTCTATTGTAGTAGTAAGAGCTCAAGTATTTCAAGATCTAATCTCTAGTTAAGCCCTTGAAGATAAGACCTTTTGTAAAAAGTGTCTTTATTATTATAGTATGCATTAGATCTCTATGCATTTGCTACTTTATGACGATTGGAATGAATAGAGAACGTATGAATGCATACCTTATGAGAAATATATGGCCAGATTTGTCTTCTGTATTAAAGTCTATTGTATGCGCTACTAATAAAATATTGCTTTCAACAGAGGTATGCATCATGATATAAATCTATTATGGTCCATTGGTTTAGCAGCATTTGACAATCCTTGATATTTCTCTGAAAGATTCTTCATGACACTGAATTAAGACAAATGGAATTTCTCAGATATTGCAAATTTTACTGTCTCATGGAATTAAAGATAACTCAAACAATTTGAAACTCAAAAAGCATGTTCAGCTCCGAAGGAAGTTTTTATGTTGTGCTAACATCTCTATCAGCATTAGCAAGCAGATCTTTTTCAGATCACTTCCTGTTCATTAAAGTAAAGAGGAAAATAACATTTTAAATAATGGCAGGTTTCAACCCCTCTTACATATTTATTCATGCCTAGAGTGGCTTTCATTATGGATCACTAGAAACAGATTGCTGCAAAGAAAATGAACTTGAGAACAATCGATGATGATCTGTGACAACTTTCTCTGTAACTATACAACTGTTTGTTTTTTTTTAACATATTAATTCCTGTAGGATACTATTCATTCTTAGAAGAAGCATTGCATTTTTATAGTAAACTATTTTCAAATATACTCCTTTTTCTTTACAATTCTCAAAAGAAAAGTGCTCTAAACTGTGGTAATTATATTTTGGAATTCATCACATGTGATGGGCAGTGATATAAATGTTGCCTCCAAAATACTCTGCCATGACAGTGGCTTTTCAGAAATCTTATCAAAGAGGAAGCAGAGCAACCAGCCTTCTGGCCTGTATGGGAGTAACAATTGCTGACAAGCTCATTAGTAATTCAAAAGTCTTTTTAGTGAATTATGTCTATCCCTAAGTTTTAGTTTTATAGGAATGTTCAAATATATTACCTCTAGTTCTTTGCAATTTTTTGTACTTCGTATTCTTTCTTATCATAAAATAGACTACTTTTGAAACCCATACTAAACAAGTCTATTGAAGTACCTTGTTATTATTTTTACTTCATTCTAGATAGTTTGGTTGTTTATGGCATCCATGAAAGTCATCTCAGCTAGAATGAGGTAAAGCTTATGGCCAAAAATAAGAATAGATCTATAATATCTTTCCTTTGAGATTGATAAAGATCAACGGGAACTTCAAGCAAGCATAGTCAGGAGGGCCTGTGCCAGGTGCTAGGGCTTATGGTAGTTCTCACATACCACGTGTGAAGAGAAGGACCAATACAATGGCATTGGTCAGATCAATACAGCACAAAGTATATAAAACAAAGTCTGCATGCCATGTCTGCATGCAGTGGAATGCATCCCCTTTCTTTTTTCCAAATAAATCCTTGGTGCTGAAACGCCTAGTTGATATTATTTTTCAATTGAAAAGATAAAAAAATCCACGTAGTTTACTTCATAACTGACCATGATTTTTGTCTGTAATTTTGATCAAATTATGTAATATCTTTATCTCAAAATTATTTTTTATTTGAGAGTGAAGCCTGAGCAGAAAAACATAGGCAGTGGAATTAGAAAATAGTTCAGGAAACATGTATGGCAATTAATTGTGAATATTGTACCATTTCAGGTTGTGCTTATTCATGCCAATTATCAAAACAGCAATTTCCTCATTCATGTACAAGATTGGAGTTAGCAATATACTCACAGAGTTGTATGAGTTGTAACTGAAATAAGAATGGTAAGGCAAGGCACACAGGGTCAGTCCTCAATTTCTTTTTTCCCTTTAGGTATTCTCAGTTTTACCACTCTCCTTTGTTGTTTCCAAGGAGAGTTGTTTATTCTAACTCACAGATGGTGAATTAAAGGTTAAAATTATTCTTCTTGTATCTACCCAGTAGGTCCTAAATTTCAGAAAAATCATTTTTATGTGTGTTTTCAAAGGCAATAATATTAATTAAATAGATGCGGTCTTCATTTTCCATTTAAAGTAGGGCTGAAATAATTGTCTAAAGAACACAGGAACTTTTTTTTCAGAAACTATTAAAATGCCTTTTAATAAAGCAACGTCCTTAGAAATATGAGCCAGCAGAAAAGGAAGGACATTAACACTCAGGTTAGAAGGAATACTGGGGATTTAATTGGATTATTTTAAAATATAAAATATTTCAGAGACCCTGATAAAGTTACTCAAATTATGTGTTATTTATCTTTGATTTTGTATATCTTAAACTTTTCAATTTTTTTCTTTTCCGTTGCTGAAACCATTGAAGAAATCAGTCACTTAAGAGATAAAGGAATATATATTGACATCAACCAGCCACAAGAGGGAGGTCTTGGCTATTGTAGAGGTAGTGTACATATAGGGAGGGGTCCACTCTTTTGCAGAAAAACATTTCTTTTTGGAAAAGGAGAAAAACGCATTTTCCTTTTTTTTTCCTATATCAAGATGCCATACCTAACAGAAAGAATTATTTGTAGGTCTAGTACATTATTAGACTTTACAAGTGTAGAATATTGCTTTTATCACTTAATACATACGTTTTCCTTAAAACTTTAATAATTTGTTTTCTGTAAAATTAAACATAAATTACTTTAAATATGTATACACATACAAATGTTATCACCCATGCATCTATATTTTATTCACACAATACAATTCATAAAAGTAATTACCACCTAGGTCTGAGCTGTACAGAGTGTGATATCCATTAATTCTCCTTGTTACTCATTATAACATCTTTGAGATGAATCTGACTATATGTTATCATATAGTCAGATTCATACTTGTATAATTATGAAATTTATTTTACAAATATATGAATTATGAAATTCACAGATACACATTGGCCAAAAAATAAGAAAAGAGCTAAGCATTTCTTAATAAGATAATTTATTAAGCTATTTGGAAATTCATGGTGAAGAAAGCCCTGAATTAGATATTTGTCTCTGGGATAAAATATTATAATTGAAAAAGTATTTGATTGGAAGTTTTTGTTTGTATTCGCTACAGGATGTTTTCTGTTTGAATTCGTGATCAACCTTACACAGAAAATAGACAATGCAATCATCATATCAGCTACTGAATAGAATGTTGTAGTGACGTGTGGCAAACATGACACATGGAACTCTTACATTCTGACTTTTTTAGGAACACCACTTACGACATATGCAATAAGCATTACATATCACTTAATACTACTATCATATTAAAAAGCATGTGATTTTGTCCTTAAGCATTTTCATTTAAAAAGGTGGTAAAATTCTGTAAAACTCAAAGTACTTCTATTCATATGGTTAAAAAAGACATTACAAAGTCATATAGAACATATACATTATGTTGTTTCTCTCCATATCCAATACTATACCTATTTAAGTTTGTGGGCTATGAAGTTGTAGATACATGAATTCATAGAGAATTTACAAGTTATTTTCTTAAGTTATTTAGAGAAAACTTGTTCTTGGTCTAGCTATGTAGTAACTGGTTCAAAGTTGACTAGTGACCTGGTAGCAACTCAAAGTAAAAAGTAATGTGCGTTTGGTTCATTTAACTTCATATCTAAGTGCAGCTCTATACTGTTAATTAAAAATCATAAAACTATCTTATTTAAATATTGGTAAAATTATATCTGTTGCAGTATAATAATTTATAACATATTGGATATAACATAATCATTCCAGATGTCTAAGTAAGTTCTCTTCTGGCTAAGATCTTATTTAATATTGACATTGTTTTGACTTTTTTGTCATGTGAACAGTTCACTAAACTGTGAAGTGTATGTATTTTATTGGCATGCAACTCATCAATTCCCAGTTTAAATAGAGTCTTTTCTACTCTCAGAACTTTTTTAAAGCATGCAATTAGCAATCACTCATGTTCTGAAGGACTTTTAGTGGCAGGATAGATAGAACCTGTTATGTTTTCCTTCTATTAGGATGGATCACTTACAAATAGTCCCGCTGTGATTAGGCACTTATTTTACAGTGCAAATCTATATGTGAATCTTTCTTAACATGTCTCTGAAGTTCCTTTTCATCATCAATCAAGAAAAGTAAAGGTAAAGAAAGAACATTTAGAGAGGACATAGAACATTCAAGTATAATTATAATGAGCCTGCCAGAGAAAAATGCTTTTGAGAAAGATGTGCTCTGTTTTAAGCAGTATATGGGGCCAAGTACAGGTCCTTATATGGCAATTTTGTTTTTGTTTTAGACTTTCAAAATTAAATGTAGGCCATATTTAATGGTAGGGCAGGATTTCACTTTAATAAAATATATAACAGCCATACTATCAATATAGACATTAAAGTAAACAGAATTTCAGCTTTTGAGCTATGGCTACATAAAGAATTAGTGAGCAGAATAAAAGCCATTCAATCCTTAAATTACTATTCAAATATATAGGGATTAATGTGTTCTTATTTTCTCCTTATTCTCTGAGTATGTTGCATGAATGTGCATTTGTTTAGACCTTGTTAAATATTCTAAAAAAATGTGTGTTTCATTATGAAACAAAAATCAAAATTTCTTTCTTAAGTGTTATATGATATGTATTTTAATATTTTATACTAGTGCTTTAAACATTTTTATTATAAGGCAAAAGATTGTTGTGAGTTTCAGTAGCACCGAAATTAATACTATGAGTTTCAGTAGTACTCAATGGTTATCTTTCTACTAACACATTTGGTATAACACAGGATTACTTTTGTTTTATTACTATCTATGAATTGAGCTTTGTTTCTTTCCAAAGTATTATTGATGATCTCTGATCACTTTCCCAAACTTTCATAGGAAATGAAATGTTTCCATAATCTTCAATAAAGAAGTCATTAATTTATGAAAACACATTTGCATTAAAAATATCAAACAACAGCTTCACACTCATACATAAAGAGTTTTTTAGCTAAGTACTGCTAAATATCTCAAACCATGGCATCCTTCCAATTCTATGAAGTTGCCACATATGCCTAGTAAACAGGTATAATAGCAATAATATTAAGGTAACCTCCACTTATTAGGAAAGTGAGTTTTTTGTTTTTTTAAATTTTAATTGTTATTCAAGTACAGTTTTCTGTCATTTACTCCCGTCCCAGTCCACCACCCCCAGTGCATTTTTAATGAAGAAATTAATATAAAATTCCCAGAAATATTTACTATTGGTTTATTTTAGGCCTTCGTAGATCTGAATGAGTTATCAACAAATTTTGGTCATCTAATCATTTATAAAATGTAGTGTCCTGATAAGACTTATAAAAGGTTGTTTCTAGGCAACGCTATGAAGAAGGAGAAATTTATTGGTCTGGGGCTCTTTCTTCCATTTAACTAATGTTTCTTTATGTCCTTATGAGACACATATTGTCATATCAAATTATAATTCAACACATCAGAGATTAGCCAGAAGGAAAAGAAATTTTGATTAAGAATTTTTTTTTTTAGCTCTCAGGCTCTAATCCCTTTTTCTGGTTTGGCTAGTTTAACCACAAACTTCTGTTTGAAGGCAGAACTTTGAGTAAAAGCTACCTTCTTGCTCCCCATGGCCACTGGCAACTGCAGTCTGAATATGTAGTCTTAGTTCTACCAATTACGTGCTCCTGCCAAATCTTTAAATGAACCAAAGTTGTTCCAGTTGTTTGAAACCACCGTTCCTGGCTGGGGTTAGATTTACAGATCAGACAACTTATCATCATCTAACCCAGACTGAGGGTGAATGGTGGCATTATTGATGACTATGCCATGATGAAAGGCTTAAACCAGGACTGTCTTGGGTAAATTGTGACATGTGGTCACCCTTCTTAAATGGTTACCTAAACTATTATTTGACACCAATTTAAAATACTAGCTTCCTGGCAGCATTTGGTTTTTTACTTTGTGACTCTTGATTTAAAAGACATCCAGTGTCTGAGGAAATGAATCTGTAATGGTAATGGGGCAACCACCACGGCAGATATTTCAGAGCAAATGGCCTCTTATGAACTCCTTCATGTCACATGTAGGAGACCACTTACCCAAATGACTCATAAGCCTCTCTCTGGGGGCAGAAAAATTCCAGAGTGTCTTTTTCCTCTTCAGAAAGAATAGAGCTTTCCCTAGCCTACTTGCTCTGTTATTCACCATGTTTCTAGGGTTACACGACAGTGTTTCCTGAGGATTCCTTCTTCACCCGGCTGCAAAACTGATCATCTGGTGAATAGGTAATTATGGGCTGAACTAGGAACCATGCCGGGATGTGAATGTCTAGCAACCACATAGTGTTTGCATTGTAACTAATGAATACTCCCTTGCCTAATATAACCCAACCTAATTACCCATATCTTCAGGTAATTTTTACTTGACCCTAAACTTTGTACTTTTAGCTGCTTCTCTATCAAATGCTGAATGATAACTCAACAAGGGAGTAGTGAGCATGATGGGGAAAGGTTGCTCCCTCTGCAGTATGTCATTACACCGCATGGTGTTTTAATCAGAGAAAGTCAGTTGTTTCAGCGAGGTCTCATTTACTTACCTAATTATCAGTTGTCATTTGGAACAGAGCCAGGCCAAGAAAGAATACTTCAAATTGTTTTGCCATTTGTCTCTTTTGCTTGTGTTCATTAATTCCCTTGTACACATTGTGTCAGCATCCTCTGTAAGGGAAAAAAATAGTGAAGCCACTTTAGTGAATGAAAGAAGCAAATACATGCGTCTTGCTGGGTTGGGAGTTCTAGGAGAATGTCTCGCTCATCTCTGCATCTCCAGTGCCGGGTGCCACGCCTGCAGAAGAGAACAGTGGTCAGAAGATCTTCACTGCTGGCTCTGTTCATGCGCTTTGAAATGATTTCAGGTTTATGTAAAAGATGATTATTAGTGGTATGGGGAAAACATTTTGTTAATCACTCATTCATAAATTAAAATGTGCTATGGAGATTATTTTTAAACTTTTAATTTCCTGAGAGAAACTTTAGATATAGACAGTCTGACTATGAGAGTGATTTCAGTAAGTAACAATAGAAAATTTTCAATAGAACAGCAGTTTACAGATCGTGTTCTCTAACATTCAGTAAAAATCAAACTTTCCCAGTGTATCTTCAGCCACAGTCCAGGAAACGCAATGGAACTCATCTCTAAACCTAAGCCAAAATGGGAAAGAAAAAGATGTACATCAACACTGTGATCTACATGGTTCTGATGTGTTGAACATTAGTGACCACTTGATCTACAAAAAATTATAGAATTAACAAGAAGTCCAATGATGAGCTAAAGAGAGAGGCCTCTGGGGTGAGAAAGAAATCCTTTGACTCGGGTTTGGGTGAAAGTAAACATATCACTGATATCTTTCTGGAGAAATTTGAGATCAGTTCCTTCTCCGAGGCCATCCTTGAGGTCCTAGGACATAAGGTCTTTGTTAAAAGTGTGGTTACAAGTACAGCTCAGTGATCTATCTTGATTATTGATAAGATTGATGGTGAAGGTGCAATGTGTCCATAAAATTGTGGCCACAACTGTATGTTAAAATGCCTTTCCTTTTATGCCTAGTGATAATGGTTGTTTCTTTTTTTAAAAAATGTTACACTGAATCTCTCCAGAGGAGAGGTCTCTCAGAGGAGGTATGAGGACATGGATAAGGATGTCAGTAACTACATTGAATAAATGGTCTACAGCTGAAAGTCAGACATATTTTTGCTAGTTTTTGGTTGGAATTTTGACAAAACATCTGTATTCAAGCTCTACAATGCTTGGAACATAAAGATAAAATTGTCTACAGAGTTTCTGGAACTAAATTACTTTAAGCATTGGATTTTATCCTGTCATCAAAACATCAAGTTTAAGAGCTCTTAATCTGCCCATCCAGGATGACTATGAAATTGGGAGCATTAGTTCAGTAAAGGGAGTCAGATAAAGATTTGCTTTCTAAGACTGAGTATGGCTGAGCATCTTCGTTCTGCTGAAAGTTAGAACTGAAGAAAAGTTTGCCAACATGGATCTTAATTCTCAAAAAGAAGCTCTGAATAATGTGGCTGCCCATGTGACAAACTGTCATTCAGAGGTGTCTGCTGCAGCTCTGTGACTGGTAGTGGAAAAACAGCCCACCATAGGGTGGCGCTGGCTTTACTGGTCATCATCCTGAACCACTCAGGCCAGGCTCTACTGGCCATGCACCTGTTCTGAAATGTCACTTCCTTCCCATTGCTGGAAAGTTTGCTGGGCTTAACACAAAAGATCATTCCCACTTCTTTGAGGGATTGATCCAAAAAGATGGCCTCAAAGCCTTTAAATCTGATGATGTTGTCATCATTATCGGGTGACTGGAAATCTTCTGTGCATTGAGCTCCACTACATTGGTCTTCCTAGGATATTTGGTATATATATGTAATGAGCCTAACTATAGCTTTAGGGATTTTTTGTGACATTTGACCAAAAGCCTATGGAACTTTCCCAGAAAATTCTGAAAAATCATTACAAATACTGATGCCGCGGAAAATGCTTTGGGAAGAAAGAACTGTTTTTTAGACTACTATATTTTATGTTTATGGAAGCTTTAAGTTATTCATTCTTAAAATCAGAATATTTTCAGTGGGAAAAATTACCAGAATTATAACATTGAATTGTGAAGCCCTTAAAACAAACTTTAAATAATTGTAGGAACACAAATTTTGACATTGATGACAGCAAAAAAATGTCAAAAGTGTTTTGACAAAATGCAAAATGCTTTGCATTTTGACTAAATGCAAGACACTTTTGTGTCTTGTGTTGAATATTTCCATTCACTTTATAGGGAACAAAGTATAACATCACACAAGAAACATTATCACAAGTGGTAGAGCAGTACTGCCGTTCCTGCAGAGAACATGTGCTAGGGAGTAAGTGATTGAATAGCCAGGAGACTGAATTATTCTCCTGTATCTGGAGTTACTCTGTGAGGGTCAGGTGTGTGGTCTGTGGATAATGCAAGGACAGGGCAAGAGGAAGAAAAACCACATACAACTGTTTGTGTTATAAATGCTCTGATGGCAAACAAAATGTTTGTCTCTAAAGACTTGCAATCTGACACCTGTCAAAAACACTAAATTCTTTTTTTAAGAAGAAAATAGGGCTAAATTGACCTCTTGCCTTGGAGGTTCCTAAAAGGAAGAAGATAATAAAAATATGGCAAAGTCATTTTGCTATATCTTTGCTGAGTATGGAATCCTAGAGGCTGTTGTATCACCATTTTTCTATGAAATTAAATGATCCCTTAAGGTTAATTGTAGGAGACCATTCTGTGTGGCATGGGCACACTTAGAGATTCATAGGACCCACGCCCATGGATAGGTTCTCCCATGGGGAATCGGGCCTGCAATATGCCTAGGCCACTTTTGAGTCTTGCTTTTTGCTAAAAACTCCCTCACCTGAATTTGTGGCAAACATTTACTGCAAAATAACTTCCTAAAATCCATGCTAAACCTTCCAAGGATGAGTGTAACCAGTTCAATCACTTTTGCCTTTTCATTTGCAAATATCCCTCTTCTGTGATGTGATTAGCAGCATTGGCTCCTTTGTTTTCTGTAAAAGGTAACCACCTAAAGCAATCTGTGCATAGTAAATGAGGACCATCATGTAATGTGCAGAGAAACCCAATAAAGGCTGGGCACAGCAAGGGCCATGGCTTTTGCTCCCCTTGAGAGGAAAAGCATGCTGTCCCTTTTCCTCCACCAGACTTGGTAGTCTGTGTGAATGTTTCATTTCATCCATAATGACTCGGATACTGCAGGCTGGTGTCCGCATCAGTTAATAGGAGTAAAAGTCATAAAGGGGTGTTTTGGGGGGTAATTTTTTTAATTAAATTAATTTTTTTAGTGAAAGGAAAAGGAAGGGATAAAGTGTGAGAAATATTGAAGTGAGAGAGATTGATCAGTACTTTCCCTGTCTGGGGACATAATCCACAACCCAGGCACGTGCCCTGACCAGTAATCAAACCAGTGACCTATTGACTTGTGGGATGATGCCCATCCAACTGAGCTACACTGGCCAGGGTTTAATAAAGTTTCTATAGACTCTTTAAACAGTATTCATAGTGAAATTTTTAATTTTATTTTTTAACTTTCATCTAAGGATATGTTTTATTGATTTTAGAGAGACGGGGAGAAAGAAAGAAAAACTTCCATGCATGAAACATTGATCAGTGGCCTCCCATGTGTACCCAGCCTTGGATCCAACCTGTGACCTAGGATTATGTCCTGACTGGTGAAGGAACCCACAAACTTTTGGTTTACAGGATGATACACCAACAATTTAGCTACCCAGTCAGGGCTGTTTATGGATTTTAGAGACAGAGGGAGGGAGAAGGAGAGAGAAATATGGATGTAGAGAGAAACATCAAATGGTTGCCTCCTATATGAGCAACCTAGGCATGTGCCCTGACAGAGAATTGAATCTACAACTTTCTGGTGTATGAGATTATGCACCAACCAATGCACCAGGCAGCCAGTCAGGGCATAGTCAACATTTTTAATCTGTGCTATTGTCTGGTAAAAAAAATGTTGATAGTATAAGAGTAAAAAAATGCATAGTGATTAAAGAATCATAAAAGAAAATGACAATTTTCAACTCTAATAATAGCTAAAAAGGTATGATAACTGAATCTTGGCTATCATATACAAGGGAATGTTGACTTGGTCTGAAAAGTCAAGAAAAATATTCTTGAGGAGTGAGAGTGAGGGCTGAGGTCTGATGTCAAAGTTATGATAGACAGATGACAAATTGGGGGAAGATAACTGAGGACAATACATACAGAAAGACACAGTTAACACTGATATAAAGTTTTTAAACCTAAAGTTATGTCAACCAGGAAAATTTGATCGAGGTCCAAATTTTTGTTCATAAAACAGTTTTATTGTTCCGCATGATTTTACAAATGCTGGAGCTGACCGAGTTTGTGGGAAAATGAAGGTAATATTTAGTGAGGGCTCAAAGTTATGTGACCCTGATCTGTATTTTTCATGAACTTATGGATATGGTTGGACGTGGGGAAAAAAAACAAATAGGTGGATAACATTTTTGATCTCTAGAATTTTAAAATATACACAATTCAATGCAATTGATGTAAGAAAATGTGTATAAGAAATTTCAGCCAAGTAGAATGTAAAGTTAATGATTATCTTTAGAAGACAACTAAGATTGGAGTAAAAAAAATCTTTGGTTCAATTACAGGCTTTGACACTGTTTTTTAAAGTATTGATAGCCTTTAAAAAGTCTAGTGGCTTAATACAAATTCAAGGAAGAAAATAAAAATAAAAATGACAACTGTAAAGGAAATTGAGATAAGAACATTACTTCCTCTGTATCACCTTTTATATATTGGAACATCCCACTAATATTCTGAGCTGTACAAGTAAAAAATTTGGCATGATCCTTGAGTCTTAATTTTCATTCTATTGATTATGAAATCCTCTCAGTTTTACTTTCTTAATAGCTCTAAGTGTCATAAAAATATCTCAATGATCAACTCCATACTTTTCATTTTTTAATATATTATTTATTTATTTTAAAAATATATTTTATTGATTATGCGCTTACAATTGTCCCATTTCCCCCCTTTATCCCTCTCCTCCTTGTACTAGCCCTCCTACCTGCATTCCCCTGCCCTCCCTTTAGTTCATGTCCATGGGTTGTACATATAAGTTCTTGGGCTTCTACATTTACTGTCCCATTCTTAACCTGCCCCTGTTTATTTTTCACCTACCATTTATGTTACTTATTCCCAGTACTTTTTCCCCCATTCCTCCCCTCTCCCTACTTATAACCCTCCATGTGATCTCCATTTCCGTGATTCTGTTCCTGTTCTAGTTGTTTGCTTACTTTGTTTTTGTTTTTTTTAGGTTCAGTTTTTAATAGTTGTCATTTTACTGTTCATATTTTTGATCATCTTCTTTTTCTTAGATAAATCCCTTTAACATTTCATATAATAAAGGCTTGGTGATGATGAACTCCTCGAACTTGACTTTACCTGGGAAGCACTTGATCTGCCCTTCCATTCTAAATGATAACTTTGCTGGATAGAGTAATCTTGGATGTAGGTCCTTGCCTTTCATGACTTTGAATACTTCTTGCCAGCCCCTTCTTGCCTGTAAGGTTTCTGTTGAGAATCAGCTGATAGTCTTATGGGAATTCCTTGGTAAGTCTCTTTTTCTCTTGCTGTGTTTAAGATTCTCTCCTTATCTTTAATCTTGGCTAATGTAATCATGATCTGCCTTGGTGTGTGCTTCCTTGGGTCCAACTTCTTTGGGACTCTCTGACCTTCCTGGACTTTCTGGACTTCCTGGAAATCTGTTTCCTTTCCCAGATTGGGGAAGTTCTTCATTATGTTTTCAAATAATTTTTCAATTTCCTCCTCTTCTTCTGCTTCTGGCATCCCTAGGATTCAGATGTTGGAATGTTTAAAGTTGTCCCAGAGGTTCCTAAGCCTTTTTTTATTTTTTTGAATTCTCGCTTCTTCATTCTGCTCTGGTTCAAAGTTTATTTCTTCCTCCTGCCCCAGACTTTTGATTTGAGTCCCAGTTTCTTTCCTTTCACTATTGGTTCCCTGTACCTTTTCCTTTATTTCACTTTTCATAGCCTTCACTTTTTCCTGTTTTGTTACCATACTCAACCATTTCTGTGAGCATCTTGATTACCATGTTTTAAGCTGTGCATCTGATAGGTTGGCTCTCTCTTCGTCATTTAGTTGTATTTTTTCTAGAGCTTTGATATATTCTTTTATTTGGGCCATTTTTTTTTTGCGGGGGGGGAGGGGCTCAGCAAGCCTGTTACTTAGTAAGGGGTGGAGCCTTGGGAATTCGCCAGGGCAGGGCAACCTATGTGGTTGTGTGCTGTATGTGGGGAAGGGCTGCAAGAAAGGAAAAATGCGGCTTGCTCAGCTCTCTGCCAGTTTTCAGTCACTTTCTCTAGTTCCAAATTGAGCCCTTATGGTGCTGATTCCCAGATGGGTGGTTTTGTGTATGTTCTAGGACTCTGTGAGTCTCTCCAGTGAACTCTTCTGTGAGGCTAGGAGTTTCTCCCACTGCTGCAACACCCACAGATATTTTTAGTCAGAGGTTTTGAGGCTTTATATAAGTGTTTTGCTCTCAATATCTTTCTTGAAGTCCTCCAAAATTCTCCTTATGTATTGGGAGGCTCTTATGTTGGGTGCCTATATGTTTATAATGTTTATGTCTTCTTGATGGATTATTCCCTTAAGTATTATGAAGTGTCTTTTTGCGTCTCTCTTTATTGTCTTTGTTTTGAAGTCTGTTTTGTCTGGTACAAGCATTGCTACACTGCCTTTTTTTTTTCCTGTCCAATAGTTGGGAGTATTTTTTTCCAACCTTCACTTTCAGTCTGTGTAGGTCTTTTGTTCTAAGTTGGGTCTCTTATAGGCAGCATATGTGCATGTATGTTTTCTTAACCACTCAGCTACTCTATGTTTTTTGATTGGTGCATTTAACCCATTTACATTTAAGGTAATTATTGAGAGGTACTTTTTCTCCTTGTACCTTTGTTCTTCTCTCACTCACTCTATTTCTTCATCTTTTTAAAGGAGTCCCTTTATCACGTCTTGCAATACTGGTTCGGTGGAGGTGATTCTTTTAACCTTCTTTTGTCTGGGAAACTCCTTATTTCCCTTTCTATTTTAATTGAGAGCCTTTCTGGATACAGGAGTCTTGTTTACAGTCCTTTGTTTTTCATTGCCTGGAATATTTTTGCCATTCTTTTCTGGCTTGTACTATTTCCATTGAGAAGTCACCTGCTAGCCTTATTGGAGCTTCCTTGTATGTTACTTCCTGTTTCTCCCTTGCTGCCTTTAAGATTCTTTCTTTATCTTTGAATTTTGCCATTTTAATTATGATGTGTCTTGGAGTTGGCCTCTTTGGGTTCGTCTTGGTTGAGACTCTCTGTGTTTCCTTGATTTGTGTGGCTTTTTCTGTCATCAAATTAGGGAAGTTTTCCATTACTTTTTCAAATAGGTTTTCTGTCCCTTGCTCTCCTTCTTTTCCTTCTGGTATCCCTCTTATATGGATATTATTACATTTCTTATTGTCCTGCAGTTGCCTTAAGCCCCCTTCATTATTTTTTAATCCCTTTTCCTTTTCTTGCTCTTTCTGAGAGCTTTTTTCTACCTTGTCCTCTAGCTCACTGATTCAATCCTCTATTTCATCTAGCCTGCATTTGATTCCTTCTATTATGTTCTTTAATACAGAAATTATATTCTTCATTTCCTCCTGGCTTTTGTTGGCAGTTTCTATGTTCTTTTTCATGCTGATGTAGTTCATAGTAAGTTCCTTGTAGCCCCCTATAGTTTTTTGTAATTCTCACTGAACTCATTGAGCTTCCTTATAACCATTGTTTTGAACTCAATATCTGATAGTTTACTTGTTTCTATTTTATTTAGCACTCTTTCTCAGGATTCCTTCTTTCCCAAATAAAAATTTGGGGGTTGTATCTTTGTCTTCCCATTTTTTTGGAGAGTCTTCATGTTTGCTCTGCTTTGTAAATTGATCTGTTTTGACTCCGTGTGTTTGTAGTGTGAGCTTCTGTGGTAGGAGACTTGTGTGATTCAGTGGTGTAGTGTCCTTCATCTCCTGAACTTGATGCTCTTGGGATGCCCTTTGTGCCTTTTATATTGGCTTTCTGGATATAATTGCATTTTGATTGTTGTTGGGTCATTCTTTGGTGATTCCTTTCCTCCATCTGGTTGACTGAGGGTCACTCCTCCCACTACAACTTGTATGCTGTTGTGCAGATGCTGCCAGAAAAAAACTACAAAGTCCCAGAAACAAATTCATACCATGAAAATCGGCACCAGACCCCCACCACAATTCCACTGCCAACAGCAAATGAACTGGTATTGATAAGGGTATAAATAGAGTAAGAGTATTATAAGAAAGGAGAGTGAATGTGAGATGACTTACTGAAAGAAAAGTTATTTTGAGAGGGTAGAGGGAGGACTACTAATAAGAGCAGAAAATTGGAGCAATGCAAAGAGAGCAAGTAAAATTTACATCATAAATAAGAAAAGGAATGTAGAAGGTAGAATGGAGCATGAGAAGGGAAGCATATAGTATTAGGTTTAAACAGAAAATAAAATGAAATAAAGTGAAAGAAAGAAAAAAGGGAAAAAATAAATAATACAAAAATGGGAACCAAATTGGAGAGAAAGGTCCACCACAGCACTATCAACAACAAATGAGCTAAAATTAATATAGGTGGGATGGAATAAGAGGGGAAACAGTAAGAAAGGTAAGCTTAAGAGATGTCCAGAAGAAAGGGACTTGATTTTGAGATGATAGAGGGAGAGAGAATACTAAGAGCAAGGAACAAAAACCAGGTTAAGCAGGAAAAAATTAAAATTTGAGATGAAAAAAGAGTAGGAGGGGGAATGGTAAAATTTGAGATTTGAAATATACAATTGGCAAAGATCTAGAGATAAAAATTGAAAAAAAATGCAAGAACTACCCTATCCACAGCCAATGAGCAAAGATTGCTAAAGGTGGAGAGAGAACATGGGTATTTTAAAAGTTGGAAAAAGAATGAGATGATCATTGACAAGAAAACTGGTTTTGAGAGGCTGGATGCAGGAGAAATAGTAAGCACGTAGAATGGAAACAACTTGTTGCAAGAAAGAAAATAAGATTTAAAAGGAAAATAATAAGAGGAAAGAGGAAGATAAGCTGGGGTAAAAGAAGGGAGGGCCAAAATATGTGAATTGAAATAAACTATAGTATAAAATCTGGTGACTTAATATGCATGAACTCGAAGGGCCAGAAATGAATGTTAAGAAGCTATGAAGTAAAGAAAATACTGCAAATCATGGATAAGACCATTGTGGTTTCCATCTCAGTAGCACTTTGTATTTATCACTGTTTTTTCTTTCTGGATCAGCCTCTAGTGATATCAGATGGTGAAACCATCTGACCTTAGGCAGCCTGTTCAAGACTAGCAGGAATCTACAGTCTGTGGCTGATTCCTTTGGTTGTTAATCTGGTCACTCTGCAGTCAGTAGTCAGGCTTAAGCACAACAGGACAGGGCAGAATCCCAACTGGAGTCCGCGCTATTGTTTCCCCTCAGGCTGCTGCCACTTAGAGGAGAGTGGTCTGCCTGAACATGATGTCTGCTGCCTATGAGGGATGACTCAGCACTGGGATCCCAGCAGCTACTCTCTCAGTTTCCCCCCCAAAGCCTCCATCCCAAACTCTCGTCTAGGTCTCTGGACCACTCTGCCCACCACCCCACCCCACTTTGCCGAATCCCAGGGTAAGCAGCTGCAAATGAGAATTTATGTGCTGGGCCTTTAAACGACTCTTTGTGTCTCCAGCTGTCCATCTCTGACAAAGAGCAACCTTGATGCTTTTCACAGCTGGATGTTATCTGTGCAGTTTTCAGGCTCTGGTGCTCTAGGCTGGGGCTACCAGTTTAGAGTTTAGACCCTACACATTTCAGGGGGAATCAAATGGCCACTTAAATTGTCCCTCAGGCACTTCAGCTGCTGCCTGTGGATGCCCAGCCTATGTTCTTGCATCTCCACCATACTCCCTACTGGTCACATTGTATTCAATCTGTTTCTTCTGGCTGTCCGTGGATTTAGGACTTCCCTCTCACTGTGGTTCAGTTGTTTGTTCCAGATGATTTCTCCACAGTTTGGTTGTAATTCCAGATTGGTCCTGGGAGGAGGTTAGTGTAGCTTCCACTCACTCCTCTGCCATCTTGGATCTCCTCCACTCTTTTACTTTAGGTTTTCATTATGTCTTACTCGTGTTCATATAATGCCTACTCTCACTTGATTTGTTCTCCTTTAAATTTTGTTTTTCACACTGTGACTAGTATACTCCTTCTGAAATGATATTCCAGTACTTTAATTCTCTGCCTGTATGTTTAAGTAGGTCATTAGGGGTTTTTCTGGGTGAAGTACTTATGGCCTTCTATAACATATGAACCTCCATACTTCTTCAAATCTATAGCTACACCATGTAGAACACTTGGCTCCTAAGGGTGCTGGAGAGGCAAAGAGAGAACATGGAGAATAAGCACCTATTTTATCTCCTTAGGACCATGGGTAATATATCACTTCCTTCCATATTCCATAGATGGAAAATAGATCACGAAACCCTTCCAGATGCAATGTTGTGATCAAAAAAGTGTTTCATTTTAGTGGGCCCACAACCATATATCAACACCTTTCCCAATATGGTGACATCCCCAGTAAGATAAAATGGTTTGGTGAGGACATAATGTTTTCTCTAGCCCAAAGCTAAAATTTTAGTTTACAATGAGAAGTTACTTTCCAGGAAAGGGAACATATATATTTGTGTGATTAACATATTTTCTCCCTATAAATAAGTAATATGCAATATAATATTAAGCATTATTTAGAAAATTCCATGCTGATTGAATAATTGAGGAAAGGGAAGTTTGTTTAATGAAATCTAGTGGGACTAAAATAACTACATAATTCAAATGGAGATAATTTTGCCTGCAGGGACAAGGGTATTTAAAGGCTACTGAAAAAGAATCTTTTCCACTGGACAGAGCTTCAAGGTATCATACATTGTATTTTCCTTTGTGAACTTTCTTTCTCTTTGTTACCTTTATAGATCAATCTCACCCTATCTCCATCCACAGTGCTGTGCTATAGTCATTTTTGAAATCTCACAACGCATTTAATCATTTTAGAGTAAAATTTTCTAACCTTGGATCAACTTTTTTGAATATAATTATGTACATGTATGATTATGCTCACTTTGGGGGTCAAGTCTCCAAAGATTAACTTCTCTTTCTCATTTCCAAAGTTTCTGAGATTCCACTTTATGGATCACATATATCAAAAAGCTAAAAAGATGGTTTTCATGGCAGACTAAGGTTACCAGCCATGGTGTGCAAATCTGTTGAGAGAATCTTGGGAATATCATCACATAATGACAAAATCATTATGTCTATATTGCTCTACTCCAGATATTTATGTGGGGAACTCTTTGTCACCAATGGAAACAGGAAACAAAAGGTAAAACTGAATTTAATTAGAACAAGAAGAGTTTTACACTACAAACACACAAAAAGGAGTGAAAAAAACAAAGAGACTAAGCATATTAATAGACAGCTATTATCCGTGGACATTAAGGAAAACAAAAGAGGTTAAAATATAATTTCTGGACATAGTATACGTAAAACATAGTATTAATGATTACTGAAATGGCCTGTGCATTATCGAAAGTGATAGCAATGATCAATAGAAACCAACATAGGTTCATTGAAACTAATGTCAAATTCATGTCATTTTCTATTTTAGTATGTTTTCTAGAAAGATAGATTGAGTGAATATCACAGAAAAAATATAGCTTTTTTACAGTTTTTGACAGAATCTCAGATTATCTTTGTGGAAAAAAATGAATAATGTATGTTAGAGATAGTAAATTATACAGACTTAAAATTGTCATAGTAAATTAAACATTTATCTTAGAAGAATGATGGAGAGAAGTTTCTATTTTCTCTGTCTCCAGCCCTATTCTAATCAATGTTTTAATTAATTATTGGAATAAAGATATGAGAAACAAGTTTTATGCAGTTTACTGATTGAACATAGCTACAAATTCAATGGCTCAAATATTTATGTGGTACCTATTATGTTTCTGGCATTGTAGAAAGAGAAAAAGCTAATAGAGTGACTGTATGTGAAGGCTACCAGGGAATTTTAAGTCATTATAAAATCCATACGAGTATCTGAGTGGTTGTTAAAATGAGAAAATACAATCTGAACCCACCTGATAGAAGGCAAGCAGAACATCAAAATAAGAAAGGTAGATTGTGAGTCAGACTGCTTGAGGCTTTATATGCTCTTCTATTTCTTGGCTGTGTTATTGTGTATAAGTTAATTTTCTTAAGCCTTAGTTTCCCTATCTCTAAAATGGGCTCATATCTTCTTAATTTTTCTTTGTGAGAAATAAATGAAATGAACCATGTAAAGTGTTAAGTATCATGCATAGAACAAGGTTATTACTCACTAAGTATTTGCAATTATTCTTAGTTCCCTATGTAGATCAAGAGACATATGCACTGGACCAGGAGTCTGAGGCTCGTGTCCCAATCTTAGCTCTCCCTCTTATTGACTGTGACACTTATAATCTATCACTAGGTGATTATTCTTAGTACTAGGTATTTCATTGTATTAAAAGCACTGAAAAAAAATGCAATCCACTCAGAGAAGGGAAACTGAGAATATAATAGATCTAGTAACTATGCCATAAACAAAGTATTTTGAAATATGCAAATTAATTAATCAAAGCCTTGCTTTGTTTCAAAAAGTAATTTTGAATTTTGACAAAAATGTACACAGTGCAATAGAATATAAATAACTAAAACAGTTGCAACAAAGAGGAAAGAATGAAAGGGAACAGGAACTAATAAATGAATTACGGTTGCATTAGAAGATGAAGGAGGGAAGATTTAAGACCAGGATAGCACATAGTCATCGTTGGAAATTGCTTCCCTTACTCTGATCTTTATCTCCTAACTTTCTAATTCACTTACGCAAAAGCCACAACCGTAACCCTTTGACCCCATTGAAACATTCCATCCTTTTATCCCACAACATGCAACCTATTAGCTTCTTTGTTTCCCTATTATATAGCTTGGATTCTGTGTTTTTTAAAAGATTATAATTGTTCACCCCTTCCTCTGTCAGTCACACTCTAAAGCCAAACCAAAACCCCATTTTGACCACAGTATTAGTCTTTCCTTGTCTTCAAAGGCAATTTCACAACCACACAGGCTAGCCACACATGAAATCAATGGTCACTGAGTCTGTTATACTTTATTAGCTTGATATTTCAGCTTAACTATTTCATACCTGCTCATTTATTATTAAAACTCTTTCATCCTCTCTCCCTATGCTTAGTTTGCTAATATTTCACTTAAGGAATCCAAAATTTCTTATTTTCCATCACCTGATCTGCAATAATATCTTTTCTTCATGTGAAAAGGAAGGAATGAATTGGTCTCCTATTAAAGTGCAATTTCTTCATGTGTGCTTTAGGTTCCAATTCTTTTCTATCATCTCAAGAAATTCATATCTATATCTATAATTTCTTTGTAGTTCATGAAAATCTCTCTGTTCCTATACATGTCTCCATCAATGTGAAACAAGCTTCAGCACCCCACACTCTTAAAAAAAATTCTCCATGTATAAACAACTCTTTTCATGTATTTTCTCTTTCTAGATGCCTTCTCAAAAATACAATTCTCTAAAGAGAGACACACACTTCTTTTGTCTGCATCTCATGTGTTAACCCTCTTGGCCCAGATTCTGCCTTCCTCACTCTTTGAAATCACCCAAAGCCTTTATGTCACCAAATTCAATAAACGCTTCCTTTACTGTAGTCTTACTAGGTATCTCAACAACATTTGGCAGACTTGACCGCTCCATTCTGGAAAGAGTTATTAATTCCTGTTACACCGTTTTCACACATTCTCTTCTTTCTCACAGTTGGTGCTTCTTAGTCTCCTTCACAAACTCTGCTCCTTGCTCGGCTCCTGTATTTTCATGTTGTCCAAGGCTCAATGCTGAATTTTCATTCACGTTTCTTTATATGCTTTCATGACAAGATTATATTTATATTCATGTCTTTAAATGGCATTTACATTGTGATGATTCACAAATTTATATCTCCAGCATAGTTATTACCCTTGAACTTAAGTCATGTGTACCTGGTTGCCTACTTGACATCTCCATTAGAACATCTCATTGCAAAACAAATTAATTCATCTATACTTAAATATTCCATTTCCACTCACCATAACACCTTTTAAGACCTGTGCTTGTGCCAGTATCTCAGGAAATGACACTCAGGAGTCACTTTTTATTCTGCTCCTTATCCAACATTCTACTCTATTCAATCAGCAATTCTAACTCAAATCATTAATCTGGACACACACACACACACACACACACACACACACACACTCAGGACTCCAGGCAAATATACAAACTCCTGTCTGACAATCCTTGTGACCTGTAGCAAGGCAATGGAAATGTGTCCACAGCCTGGTTCCCTGAGAGCACAGTCTCTAGATGTGGTCCAAACCTGAAGCCTGGCCCTCAGGCCACAGCCCCAGAAGAGACATGGAGGCCTCTTTCCAGTAAGACTGGGATGCATTTCAGTCTGTTGTCTGGGTAATACCCTGGGCAGGTGGGAGCCTGGCAAGAACTGTCTCTCCATGCAATCTTCCCACTCCCAAGCCATGGAGCCAGGAGAACAAAGGGTATCCCTTGGGAAGCTGTGGCAGAGAACAGGATACCAAATGCATGTAAAAGCTCCTCTCTGACACATACTTGCACTTTGGAGTGAGGCTGAGGGAGAGTGTAGAGATGGCACTCCTCCTCTCCCCGCAGGAAGGAAGAAATTAGAGAAAAAAGAGAAACAAATTTAAAAGTGTACAGTTAAAAAAAAGAAAGGAAAGAAAGATGGTGTCCACTGGCTGGAGAAAACCAGAGGGAAACCAAATATGGCACCTACCAGTCTTTGTTCCCGAAGAGCCTCCAGCAGGTCCCAATGTGTGTCGAACCAGAAGCCTGTGCCTCAAGCAGATGCTCCAAGACATGCAGAGGAGGTTGTTCCACACAAAATCTGGGCCCCTCCATCCACCACTGCCCTACTGGCCCCTGGGACAGGTGAGCGCTCCTTGGATTGCTACAGACTGTGGGTCTCGTGGAGAGCAGCCCTGTTGTTTTTCACAGCTAGATGTCTTGGGGCTTGTCTGTCAGGAGCAGATCTTAAAAGTTGGGAGTGCTTCATGTGGAGTTCAAAGCCTTTGCTACTCAGGATGAAGCTCTGGGTCTTGAGTTCTCTCCTGACTGGGGGTTGCTGCCTTTGGGGGTGAGTTTTATGGCGAGATTGTGTCTCAGCCTCTCCTACCTGCATCAGAGGGGGTCTTCTCTAATGTCCTGATTCCTGGAAGTCTCTCATTAGTTGTGTTTGTGGGAGGAAGTGAGTTAGGGCCCTCTATGTCAGTATCTTGAACTGCCACCTGACTCTTCTCATAAAGAAGCTGGGCGGAAGGACTGCCTAGTGATCCTCTTCCCAGCATACCGATCAGCTTCCTGCCAAAATTACCGTCAGGTGGTAGTACCCTTGGGATGGTTATATTTACATGTAAACAATGTGATAATCTGTCTGAAAAACTGAAAGTGGTTGTTAGAAAATATTCTACCAACATAATGTCAAGAGAGAATTAGGACTGAACGATTTTGAAAGAAAGAAATATTTTGATAGAAAATTCGCTGAAATGTTTGATAGAAGATATGCATTTGTGTATATATTTTAAAATCCAAGAGCACCTCATAGACAGGGACAGTAAGATATGTAAATTTCAAATTAGAGAGAAGAAAAAACTAAGGAGTAACAATAATAAAACTAGATTACACCGTAAAAATAGACTGTCAAGTTCAGTGAGGTAAATATATAGATGAATAAAGCTGTAATTGCTTTACTAGATCTGTATCTAAAATAAAAGGCACAAAATGGTGGAAAATAAGAGATTGTCAAGGATATGTATGTGAAAATCCAACACAAAGACAAGAGACTAGATTTTAATATCAGACAAAACAAAACAAAGCAAATTTGTTAAGTGAAAAAGTATTCTTTTGTGTATTTATACATAGAGAGAGGACACACAAGGAGGAAAGTAACAAACTGCCTAGTTTCTCATCCCTGAATATATTCTTAAATCAGCCTGAGACTTATTTAGTTTTAGTCATCCATTGCTTCTCTAACTGTATGTATGTCACTGGGGTAAATAGTTCCCGATTATTTAAACACACGTTTCTTTTTAGGTAGAAGATGCAAACTTATGACTTCTTCCTGTGCTGATCAGAAAACACATTGATCTGTTCCAGTAGTCTGTCAGTCACCAAGCTGCAACATTTCAACAGGATTTTCAAACAATACTGACTCTTATTAGTTTTTATGTTACAAAGTACCTGTAGATTTTAAAAATTAAAAGATACCGTAATACTATGTGTGTTTATGTGCACTTTTGAACTCACACGAGAACACCCATTTCTCAAATACCCTGCAACATTAAAAAAAAGTGATGCTAGAAATATGATCACAAAGAAAACCCAGCTAACTGCCAAATCATAAATCACTTTAGCTATATTTTCTGATAATTATGCAAATAAGTTAATGTTTAATTAATTAGCAACTGAAGGGAAAATGCTACCTCGACTCTAAAAATATGCACATGGGAATCTAAATAATGCCCTTTCAAAATGGTAAAGTAAAAGAGAAAATTATAGCAGACTTTAGAGGTTGTTAAAAATGAATTGTATACATTTTAAAATTTAGAGATGATATTTAGAGCAAAATATATCACTTAAATGCATTTACTAGATAATTAAAATATTGAAAATAAGTAAAGGTTTTAAATTCTTGAATGACAAGAATAAACCAGCAACTGAAAACGTGATGGAAAAAGCTTTTCTGATGGAGAAAATAGCAGAAGCCAAATGGGTGCTCGTGATTAGAACTGCACTTGTCATTTCTAAGCACAGAAACAAAAGGTCAGTGTGTCTGTGGAATCAAGGAGGGAATAAAGGAGGAAGACAGCAAATTGAAGCCCAATTGCATATAGGATCTTTTAGGTAAAGATACTGAATTTTGATTTATTCTAAGTATATTGGAAGACATTGGAAGGCTTTAAGCAGTAAAATGCTATAATTTTATTTACTCCTATGTGAAAATTAGATAATGTGAAGCAAGAAGATCAGTTAAGAGGCAATTGCAGTAGTTAAGAAGAGAACTACTGTAGTTGAGAAAAGAAGTGGATACATTCAAACATATTTTGGAGATAGAGTCAAGAGTAATTTGTGATGAGTCAGATGAAGGATAAGGAGTGAGAAAAGGAGAAATCAAGTATGACTGAGATGGGGAAGATTTTTGGAAGGACAGACCTTTTGGGTATTGATATGTTTACAATGCTTAACAGATACAGAAATTGTTATGTTAAGTAGGTTTTGAAATGAGTTTGGAGTATAATGAAGAGGTACGGATGGGAATAGATAATGTAACACATTTTGATAAATGAGTGGATTTGTGTATTCCTTTCTTCATGATGATCACAGATCAAGCAAAGTATAGTAGCTTGTTCTTTATGAGTTCACTTTTTTCTGTTTTGGGTACTTTTGGTGAACTATAGTACAGAAATATTAAATGAAAAATTCCAGAGATAAACATTTTGCAAGTGTTAAATTGTGTGCCATTCTGAGTAACAATATGAAATCTCCTGCTGTCTCTCTCCATCTGCCTCGGATGGGAGTCATCCTTTTGTTCAGCATATGTATGCAGTGTACACTCCCTGCTCATCAGTTGCTTAGTAGCTGTCTGTGCTATCAGATGGACTGTGATGGTGTCACAGTGCTTGTGTTCAAGCAACTCTTGTTTTACTTAGTGATAGCTCCAAAGTGAGAGAGTAGTGACGCTGGCAATTTGGATATGCCAAAGAGAACCCATGAAGTGCTTCCTTTATGTGAAAATGTGTGTGTGTACAGGAAAAATCATAGTATACATAGGGTTTGGTACTATCCATAGCTTAAGGCATCCACTGGTGGTCTTGGAATGTACCCCCTACATACAAGGAAAGGCTACTGTAACTTACAACTACAAGAACAACAGTTTGAAGGATATAGTCTGTTGCTAAATTGGAGTGTCACACGATGCCTTGTTTTTCAATGATTTTGACATCCAGGACTTCTCTACTCTCAGGGTTTTGTCTGAGAGAACTACACTTACTAGAAGCTAAGGCTGAATAGAAAATAAAGTGCTGCTATATCAATAGCTGGACAAATGTTTAACAACTTCTGAGTTAGAGCTATGATAATAGCTTTATTAGAGAACAGTTCTTAAGGCATGAGAGCCAAGCAAGACTTCTTCTTTCAATGCCCTTTCTTTGAACCTAAAATGGGTAATGTTGTGTCCTGATCCTCCACAGTTACTTATAAGAAAGATGGAGAGAGGAGGTTGGTCAGAACAGAACAGGTGTCTCGGTAGAAGTCCTGCCCAGATATGATCTAAAACTGCATGTGCCTCATGCCTTCTAAGGCATTAGTAGTAAAACACCGCTATAAATAACACTTTAGACATTAGCCCCTCAGATTACTCATAACCCCTGCTGTGTAGAGGAACAGTAAAGGCTATGAGCAGGGGTTTGGAACCAGGGGAAAGGGGCCTTATGAGACCCCTTCTCTTGCAGGTAGAATCTTTTAAAAAGATGTTTTTCTAGTGCCATAATAAGAGTAGAAGGATAATCAAAGGAACTTGAACACAACCAGTTTTAAATAAAACACTAGGAAATACTTTTTAAAACAATGTATAATTAACCTGTCAAATGCTTTATCTCACACATTATTTAAGCAAACAGCTTAGAAATATTCCATTGACAATGGAATGTAAACTGTTCTGCTGAGAAATACTGCTTATAACTACACTTCTAATGTTCTACCTGTATTATGTATTTTTGTTGTGACAAATCCTCAATACTTAAGAAATATGAATAGCATTTGTATTACTTAGCATAGATAAAATTACAAGGATTATCAGTCCCTATTCCTTATGATATATATTTGTTATCATCCTTTATGAAGATAAAATTACCCTTGGTGATAAATGTGCTAAATATAATTACACAGAACTGTCATTTGTTATGGAAAAGAGTGCCAAAGTATGAGTAATATGAAATATCTTTACGACCAATGAGAGATCTTATTGACATTTGTGATTTTCATTTTTAAGGATCTTGGAAGATGCTTCAAAATGAAATCCAAAGTACAAATAAAATGATATAAATCTTTTTAGGGTAAAAAGGCAGGTATTGAACAGAATCTTACATATTCCATCACCTTCACACAAATACTCCCCTTAATATAATGCACATGTCTCTTTATGATCTTCTTATTGCATTTTGGTCCCATTTCATGTTGCAGCCGAAGTATATTACTGACAGACCTTCCCAATCCAGCCACTTCTCGCCCAACATTCTTTGATCATGCCTCCTAAAATTGCCTTGTATAGGTCCGGAATACCATCTTTGCCCTTTTTCACTGTCTATACACTCCATTGTACTGGGTTAAATCCTTGTTGTTTATGAAGATTCCAAGGCTTATATATCATACCCCAGAAGCACTTTTTGATTTCTCTAGTCTGGGTAAAGGGTCCTCCAGTATACGTTCTTTGTGTGCTATAATTCTTCAGTTTTCTTGAGCATCGTACTACATAGAGCTACATTGAGTTTACCTGTCTGTCTCCTCTACTCACCTACTTTGAATAGGGACTCTATGTTCTAAAATGTGTTTTTGATATTTAGGAACCTGACACAGAGTTGGTCACATGGTAGGCACATAGGAAATATTGGTAAATGAATGAATGCATATGCAAAACACGTTATATTTGGAAATTTGTCTTAGAATAAACATTTTTGGAGATTTAAGTACATCATAGGGCATATAGTCAATAATATTTTAATAACTATATATGGTGCTGGGTGGGCACTAGAAATACTAGGGGAAATGTTTTGTAAAGTATATGATTATCTAACCACCACTTTGTACACCTAAAACAAATACAAAATAATATTGAATATGAACTGTCATTGAAAAAATGATAAAAGTTATAAAAAAAGAAAAAACATTTTTTTTAACTGTTCATTTTAGGTAACATGTAGAAATTTGGTGGTGATAAAATAAATTATAGTGAAGGACTTAAGAAATAATATTTATGTTTATATATAATAAAATGTATATAATCTCTTGATATACATATTTTCAAATATTTATTTTTCAAGTATTTATATAAATGGTTATATTTTGACATTATTTAGGTAGATAGTGCATATACAAAATATTATTTACTAGAATGTAAATTTTTCTTTATATTTTTTAATCATGTGAAGAAAAAATTAAAACATGTATTGAAAAATATTTATTATGATCTAGCTAAAATTATTTATTTCATAGAACAGATCAATTATCAAACACAATTATATTCATTATTTTGTGCCAATTGACATTCAACTTACAAGGCAACTCCTTTTGCTGTTAATTTTATTGTCCTGATGGTTTACTTTAATTGCTATTCTATCTGTCTTCTACACACACGAACAGAGAATTTTAGTAAAATTTGTATATTCTATTTACATGTGTTTACTTGTGTTCTCTATATTCTCTTCTCTATACACATATCTTGCTTATTGGCCATATGTGTATATATAGTGATGTTCTACACTTGGTGTAAAAATATCTGTCAATAGTATTTCTGCCACCAACTGGCCAGGTTGCATTAGGTTAGTCATTAAACCTTCTGAATCTTGATATTTCCATCTGTAAATAGGTGTAATAATCACACTGTCCATTACAAGAGAACATATGAGAATCTAATTATATAAATTACATTATTGTTATACTACATAAATATACATTTTAACAACATTAAACCAGCAATGATTATTGCCTATTGCTATGTTTTCAACAGCTGTGTAATTTATTATCTAGAGAGACAGTATCATCAAAAATCAGTCTCTATTTTTGCTATTGGTTAGACTGAGGCAAAATGAGCATGAAGCGGTGTATTTCTATCTCTTTTGCTCTTTTTGTACATTTACTTTATTCTTATTCTTTTAAGGTTAAGGATAAAGTTTGTTGCTCTTTCTCAGCACATCTGTACTGAGTTCAAAACATGCAAGGAAAATGATACCTGAAATAAATACCAACAGCCTTTATTGCCCAAATAATTATGATTTTTCCATAGCTTATGTTCTTTTTCTCACATAAATACATATTAAAATTAATTCAAGCAGTTTTTTACTTTAGTAAATTAAAAATACCAAACTTAGGAAAGGCTGTTAGGCAAGTTAAAACTTTCAATTTGCCTTTCAGTGGTTACTGAATAACTCAAAGCAACTTTTGGGGGCAGAGGGCTATGCAGTGAGCACATTAGAAAAAAGGGTTGGAAACGGATGTTTGGTAAAGGTAAAATGTTTAATGGTACACTTATCCAGATAATTATAATAATTCTCCAGTTCACTTTTTATCAATAGATGAAGTCTTGGGCAAATGTCTATGAAATGAATATTCTTAAGTTGCTCTAGGGTGCTCTGCTTCATTTTTTCTTGATTTTTTTATCCGGTAAAAATGAAACTGAAATTGAAAATACTTATGGTAGAACATAAAGACCCAGAATTTACTGTGCCTAGGACTTACAAAAGGAAGTAGTTACTTGTAACCTATGAATTTAAGGTGTACATCAAGTAACCCTAAATCTACTAAAGGTCATGGGTTTAAAATGGAAGCTTCTATTTCTAAGCTATCTAAACCCACAATTTCTTGGGAGACCTTTTATAAGTGACTCTGAAGTGATTAAATTGCATTTTCAGGAATCTCTAAATGCAGTTTGAATATTGATCTTCTCGAGATAAGCACCATTTGGTCAGGCCGGAGAATTTGGTTTCATTCTCTATATAGGCCCAAGGTTACCCAATGAATTATTTGGGCTTCAGCTATGTTCTTTTTTTATATGAATAGAATATTTGGGTGAAATTAGTTCCATTCATTAATTTTTTTTTATCAACAGTAGCAGGAACATTTGTAATGAGTCCTTTTCCAGTCACACAAATAGTAGCACACAGATCAATAAGCATCATGCAATTTGAATATTGAATTCACCCTTTGAAATGGCCTTGGAAAGTTAGCTCATTGATGTGGGAAAGCTTTAATTGAAGTTGCCATTAGATGAACACAAAATCCAAATGTCAAAAGCTTCTTTGCAGTTGGGAGAGCAATGAAGTTAAAATGGCCATGGTCATCAAAGTGCTGAGTTCAGAAAATTCCAGGAAATCATGAGTCCTTAGAAAAGCCAAGAGCAGTTAGGTCAACATTAGCATACACTGTGAACAAAGGGCTGCTTTTATTCACTGTTATGTTCCATTTTTTAAAATGTAAAGATATATTTCAATTAAAGTGCCAAGATGATAATGCCTAAGAACATTTGAATGGCTTCTCTAATATGCAAGATTAAAATCAGTTAACAGAGCTAAGAAGGCAGTTTAAGAGTCTTGATTTGAGGCTAGGATGTCAGGGGTGAGGCTATCAATACATACATAAATCATGAACTTCTGTGTCTGCAGGTTTCATGGCACTGTAGAGATAAATCTGTGATAAAAAATGAGCAAAGGAATAATGGCATAATTTAAATTGCTGAGGAGTATAATTTTGCATTCAGGTGGTTAGACTGGAGTTGAGAAGATGGTGGAGGGGGAAGAATTGGGTGATAAAATTTCAACTTGAACTTTTAAAATTGATTGTCACTCTGAAGATACATAAATTGCTTTTATTATAATCACTTTTCACATAGTGGAAGTTCAATAAATATCAGTGAAATTATTTACAACAATGATGTAGGGAGAGAAAAAAATCTTATTATGCTACCCTTCTAGTTTCTAGGCTGAGAACCATTGTATAAAATGCAGATTAACAAAAGAAAAACAAAGAGAAGTTTATTAATATGAATGTCTCATATATATATGAGAGAAACTCAGGGATGAGTAAACTCAAAAAGGTAGCTAGAACTTGAGCTTAAAAACCATTTTCAGATGAAACAAAGGAAGAAGAGTGTAGAGAAGACAAGTTATGAGAAGGTTACCAGAAAAAGTATTGTGAGAGAGGACCCAAGATGGCAAAGAAGTAAGTGGAAGCTACACTAACCTCCTCCCAGAACCAATCTGGAATTACAACTAAATTGTAGACAAATCATCCTGAATAACCAATTGAACACAAGCCAGAGAGAAGCCTTACAAACACAGACAGACAGAAGAAGCCATATCACCACAACATGACTGGTAGGGAGTATGGAGGAGGAGCAAGAGGGCTTGCCCGGCTCCTATGGGTACAGTTGCAGTTCTGCAGGGATATTTTAGCAGCCAGGATATTTCATCCCTGAGACATGTGGGAACTAAACCCCAATCTGGGTCTCCCAGCCTGCAGCAACAGAGCTGGGAAAGGGACCCAAATAATATCTAGCTGTGAAAAGCAGTGGGGTTTGTGTCTACCAGGGAGAGATGATTGGAGATGCAGAGAGCCTCTTAAAGGGCCAATGAATAACATTTTATTAGCAGCTACTTATCCTGGGCTCCAGGAGAAGGAGGGCAGAGTGGACTAGAGACTTGTGAATGGAGTCTAGGTCTGGTGGCTCTGGAGAGAGAAGTGAAGGAATGGACACTAGGACTCCTGTACTGAGTGATTCCCCCAACTGCAAAGACCATCTTTCTCAGGTACAACACTCTACTTCAAATGGCATCAGGCTGAGGAGAAGCAATAGCCCCTTGCGTAGGAATTACTCTGCCACATTCCGTGGAGCTTACGCCTGGTTGTTGAACACAGCTTGAGGCTATAGCAGTGATTAGTTTAAGCTCTGAGTGATTAGTGATTAGTTTAACTGACTCTCCCTTGGGCCTGGTGTTGGTAAAGCCAGCCCTAGTGTGTACCTGGTTGTTCTGCAAATATCGAGGACCAGCAGAAGGAGCCACAAACTGTAGATCACCGATAGCTCTATACAGGTTTCCCAGGAACCATCACAAGTAATATTTGAAAAAGGCCTACATCAGAGTCTTTGCAGGTCTACCTAATACACAGAGAAAGACAAAATGAAACATTTAAAAAGGGAAGACAAAGAAACAGATCCCAAATGAAAGAAGAAGAGAATTCTCCAGAAGAAGAACTAGATAAAATGGAGGCAGCAATTTATCAGATAGTTTAATGATTATAAGAATACTCAATAACATGAAAAAAGATACAGAAACCATAAAAAGGACCAGTTAGAAGTAAAGAATGCAATATCTGAAATAAATAATACATTGGAAAGAATAAACAGTAGATTAGATGAAGCAGAAGATAGAATCAGTATTTTGGAAGAAAAGGTAGAAAAAACACCCAGGCATAGAGGTGAAAGGAAAAAAAGAATTTAAGATAAACGAGGAGAGCTTAAGAAATGTTTTGGACAACATGAAGTGTAACAATATCTGCAGCATGGGAACACCAGAAGAAGAGAATGAGCAAAGGATTGAGAACCTATTTGAAAGAATAATGACTGAAAACTTCCCTAATCCGGTGGAGGAAAAAGTCACACAAGTCCAGGAAGCTCAGAGAGTCCCAAACAAGTTAGACCCAAAGAGGCCTACATTCAGACACATCATAATTAAAATGATAAGGCTTAACATCAAGAAGAGAATCCTAAAAGCTGTAAGAGAGAAGCAGGGAGTTAGCCACAGGGAGTACCAGTTATACTATCATCTGATTTCTCAAAAGAAATATATCAGGCCAAAAGGAGATGGCATAAAATATTCAAGGTGATGAAGAGCAAGGTCCAACAGCCAAGGGTACTCTACTCAGAAATGTTATCATTTAAAATAGAAGGGGAAATAAGGAGCTTCCCAGACCAAAAAAAAAAAAAAAGCTAAAGGAGTTTGTTAACACGAAATCAGTACTGCAACAAATGTTAAAGGACTTGGTTGAAGAAGAAAAAGAAGAGAAAAAACAGAAAAACACCAGAGGAGAATAGTCTATCAATAAAATGGCACTAAATAGATATCTATCAATAATCACCTAAATGTAAATGGCTTAAATGCTCAAACCAAAACACAGAGGGTAGCTGAAAGGATAAGAAAAGAAGATCCATACATATGTTGCCTCTGAGAGACACGTCTAAGATTGAAAGATACACACAGACTGAAAGAAAGGAGATGGAAAAAGATATTTCATGCAAATGGAAATTTAAAAAAAGCTGGGGAGCCCTGGCTGGTGTAGCTCAGTGGATTGAGTGTGGGCTGTGAACCAAAGGGTCACTGGTTCGATTCCCAGTCAGGGCACATGCCTGGGTTGTGGGCCAGGTCCCAAGTGGGGGCCACATGAGAGGCAACCACACATTGATGTTTCTCTCCCTCTCTTTCTCCTTCCCTTCCCCTCTCTCTAAAAATAAATAAATAAAAAAATATTAAAAAAATAAAAAATAAAAAAAGCTGGGGAAATAATACTTACATGCAACAAAATTGAACAACAGTAATAAAATATGAAGGAAAATAAATAAACTTTAAAACCAAAGCTATAATAAGAAACAAAAAAGGACACTGCATAATGATAAAGGGAAATATTTAATAAGATGATATAATCCTAGTAAATATTTACACACCCAACACAGAAACACTTAAAAATGTAAAGCAAACCTTGATGGACATAAAGGGAGATCAATAGAAACATTGTCATAGTTGGAGATTTTAACACTCCATTGACTTTAATAGATAGATCTTCCAGACAGACAATCAACAAGGAGACAGCAGACTTAAACAACACACTAGATCAAATGGATTTATTGATATATTCAGAAAACTTCACTCCCAAGCAACAGAATATACATAGTTTTTGAATGTATATGGGACACTTTCTAGGATAGACCACATGTTAGGACACAGAAAAAGTCTCAATAAATTTAAGAAGATTGCAATCATATCAAGCATTTTCTCTGTTCACAATGCTATGTAATTAAAAATCAATAAAAATAACACTGAAAAACATACAAAGAAATGAAAGCTAAATAGCATGCTATTAAACAATGAATGGCTTAACAATGAGATCAAGTAAGAAATCAAAAGATACCTTGAAACAGATGAAAACAAGACACAACATTCCAAATTCTGTGGGATAGTGGGAAAGCAATCCTTAGAAGGAAATTCATAGAATTACAGGCCTATCTCAAAACAAAAACAAAAACAAAAAAAAAATAACAAGAAAAAGCTCAAATAAATTATCTAACTTTATGTAAATGTTAGCAGGAGCTCCTATCCTTTGTGACAGCATGGATGGAACTGGAGAGCATTATGCTAAGTGAAATAAGCCAGGCAGTGAGGGACAAATACCATATGATCTCACCTTTAACTGGAACCTCATCAACAAAAGAAAAAAGCAAGGAAAATATAACCAGAGACATTGAAATTAAGAACAACCTGACAGTAACCATAGGGGAGGTGGGAGGGGATAATGGGGGGAAGGGTTTTCAGGGAGATAAATGCAGACAACGGTAATTGAACAACAACAACAACAACAAAAAATAATGATCCATACTTAACAGAACCTGAAAAAGAACAACAGACAAAGCACAAAGTGAATAGAAGGAAGGAAACAATAAAAATCAGAGCATAAATAAGTGAAATAGAGTAAAAAATAAAAAGAAACAATAATAAAGATCAATGAATCCAAGAGCTTGTTCTTTTAAATGATAAACAAGATTGATGGACCTTTAACTAGACTAATAAAGAATAAAAGAGAACCCAAATAAATAAAATCAGAAATGAAAGATGGGAAATAACAACTAATATAAAAGAAATACAAAGTATTGTAAAAAGATATTATGAACAACTATATGCCAACAAACTGGACAATTTGGATGAAATAGATAAATTCCTAAAAACATACAATCTTCCAAAACTAAACCAGGAAGAATCAGATAATCTGATAGTCAGATTACACCCAATGAAGTTGAAGCAGTAACAGAACAAATCCCAACAAACAAAATCCCAGAATCAGATGTATTCACAGGGGAATTGCACAAAACATTCTGAAAAGAACTAACACTTCTCCTCCTCAAACTTTTCTAAAATTTCAAGAGGAGGAAAGGCACCCAAGTTCATTTTAAAAGCCAACATTATCCTAATTCCAAAATCAGAAAAAGACACTACAGAGAAATAAAATTATAGGTCAGTATCCCTGACGAAATTAGGTGCTAAATCCTCAAGAAAATATTAGCAAAACAAATACAGCAATGCATCAAAAATATACACCATGATCAAGTGGGATTTATTCCAGGAATGCAAGGTTGATACAACATTCACAAATCAATACATGTGATTCACCACATAAACCAAATGGAAGTTAAGTACCACTTGACTATATCAATAGATGCAGAAAAAGCATTGATAAAATCCAGCACTCATTTATATTAAAAAACTCTCAGCAAAGGAGGAATAGAGGGAACATACCTGAGCATAATAAAGGCCATATGTGACACATCCACTTCCAGCATCATACTCAATAGGTAAAATCTACAAGCATTTCACTTAAGACTGGGAACAAGACAGGGATGTTCACTTTGACCTTTCTTATTAAACATAGTATGGGAATAGTACCTAGCCACAGCAATCACACAAAAAGAATTAATAAAAGATATACAAATTGAAAAGGAAGAAGTAAAACTGCCTTTATTTGTAGATGACATGATACTGTACATAGAGAACCCCAAAGATCCCACCAAAAAAACTTTTAGAATTGATAAATGAATTCAGCAAAGTAGCAGAATACAAAATTAATGTCCAGAGTATAGTTGCATTTTTATATGCTTATAATAAACTAACAGAAAGGGAAATTAAGGAAATGATTCTATTCACACTTGCTAAAAAGAATAAAATACCTAGGAATAAATCTAATCAAGTAGGTAAAAGACCTGTACTCAGAAAATTATAAGACACTGAAGAAAGAAATTGAAGGAGATATAAATAAGTGGAAGCACTTACTGTGTTCATGGGTAGGAATAATAAACATCATTAAAATATCACTACTACTCAAAGCAATCTATAGATTCAATGAAATTTCTGTCAAGATTCCAATGATGCATTTTACAGAACTAGAACAAATATTCCAAAAATTTATGTGGAACCAACAAAGGCCCTGCATAACAACAGTGATCTTGAGAAAGAACGAAGTTGGAGGAATCATCAAATTACACTATAATGCCATAATAATCAAAACAGAATGGTACTGGCATAAAAACAGACACATAGACCAATAGAACAGAACAGAGAGCCCAGGCAGAAGTAAATCCACACCTTTATAGCTAATTAATATTTGAAAAAGAAAGCAAGTGCATATTATGGGTTAAATATAGTTTATTCAATAAATGGTGTTGGGAAAATTGGACATGTAAAAATAGACCTCCTTCTAACACTATACACAAGTATAATTTCAAAATATATTAAAGACTTAAATGTTAGACTCAAAACCATAAAAATCCTGGAAGAAAACATAAGCAGCAAAATCTCAGACATCTCAGACAGTAGAATATTTTATTGGATATATTTCTCAGGCACGAGAAACAAAAGAAAAATATAAACAATTGGGATAAAAATCAAACTAAAAAGTTTTTTCACAGCAAAGGAAAACATCAAAAAGTAAAAGGACAACTCACAGAATTAGAGGACATATTCACCAGTACATCTGATAAGGTATTAATACTAAAAAGTTACAAAGAACTTACAAAACTCAACACCAAAAAACCCAAACAATCCAATTAAAGTATGGGCCAATGACCTGAATAGACACTTTTCCAAAGAGGACATACAGGTCCGATAGACATAGGAAAACATGCTCAATGTCACAAATCAGAAAAGTGCATTTAAAACCACAACAAGATATCTTCTCACACATGTCATAATGGCTATCATCAATAAGTCAACAAGCACCAATTGCTGGCAAGGATGTGGAGAAAAAGGAACCCTTTTGCCCTGTTGGTGGGAACGTGGATTGGTGCAGCCATGGTGGAAAGCAGTTTGGAGATACCTTGAAAAGTTAAAATGCATCTACCATTTGACCAAGAAATCCCACTTCTGGGAATATATTCAAAGGAAACCGTAACAGTAATTCAAAAGAACATTGCAGTGTTCTTTATATGTTCTATGTTCATTGCAGAGTTATTTATAATTGCCAAAATATTGAAGCAGCCCAAGTGTCCATTAGTAAATGAGCGATTAAAACAACTATGGAACATTTGCACAATGAAATACTATTTGGCTGTAAAAAAAAAAAAAGAAAGAAAATTTTTCCCTTTGGGACAATATGGATGGGCATGTAGAACATTATACCAAGTGAAATAAGCCAGTCAGAGAAATACAAATACCAAATGATTTCACTCACGTGTGGAATCTAATGAACAAACTGAACAAGAAAAATAGACAGAGTATTGTAGACAGAGAGCAGGATGACAGCTGAGGGATAAAGTGGAGTTTAGGGGGTGGAGGGATCGTGCAAAAAGGAAAAAGGACTCATGGGCAAAGGTGTGGTGCTGGGGGAGGGGGATATAAAGGGACTAAATGGTATTGGAAAAAATACAGTAAGTCTTTTTCCCAGAAAAAGAAAAGAATACAGGACAATAAATAAAGTAAAATTTTGTAAAATAAAAATAATAAAATAAAATGTATGCTGAACAAGGGTAAATTTGTTAATGCAGTTTTAAGTCTGTGCCTTCTCCATTGACAAGAGCTGCTTCTGATGTACTCCCTCTCCCTGGTGCAGAGAAGGAACACCATTACAAATGGAGAATTCCTTTGGTGTATAAAAAGGGGGCCATATACTTAATCTGACAAGCCAGTATGGCAGGGTCTACAAACTCAGAGACCAAAAGTAACCACCTAGGATGATGTGAACATATAAATCTCTAACTAAAGGCAGATCATGGCAGGTAGTCACACCCTGGGCTATAGCTTTCTTGAGAAAGGTTGATATTTACCTTAAGTAAGCCTTTCTATTGTCTTTTTCTATCTAAGGTAACACACCTTTGGTACATCAAAGTAATCCCCATTTCCATACCCCTCAGAGCATAGCCACCTGTACCAGAGTAGGAGAGTGCAGAACCTTTCATTGTTATGTTGTTCCTGGATACCCCCTCTATTTGCTATAAATGTTAATTATTAACTACCCTATACCCACAAATGTAAAAGAAGTAAACGTCTCTCCATTTTACCTTTTATCCAGTCTGAGATTTCCCTGCTTTGCTTTCTCCCACATCCCTAAGCCACCACCATTGAATTTCATGTGACCCTCATTAAATCTCTTCCTTTGATTCCAATGTATAAAATGAGGTATAAAACTGCCATTCTCCAGAGCATTTTTCTCAATCCATTGAGATTTTGCTTCCCAGCAATTGTTGTCAGTTTGGCTCAAATATACTACTCGTAAAAATTCTCTGCAGGTTAGGACATTTCTTACGTTGACACTTTACAAATGTAAATTTCTCTTACAAAAGGGTAACATACTTTTTCAGAGCTTCTCCTGTGTCTTCTGTTTTTGAAAAAAAAATCAGATCAAAATAATTCTTACACTGAAAAGGCATATTTTGTGGTGGCATGTTCTGGTTGCTTACAGTGATATAATCACTATAATTTATGCTACTAATATTTATTTAGTATTATGATGGCTGAAGCTGTGTTCTTGAACACTACTTACATGCCAACTGATAATCTTCATGAAACTATATAAAGTAGATTTATTACTGTCAACATTTTAGAGATAAAGAACTTAGTGAATTTACGTTACAGAGTGATAAAGTGAAAGAGGTTTATATAATTCCATAACTCATCCTCTTAGCCATTATTCTCTAAGATTCTCCTGTGAAACTGAAAGTAGTTTGTTTTTATATTTATTTTATATTCACTACTCTGTATTCCTTCAGATGTGGACAACTGAACACTTTTTTTTTGTTTTTTTGTTAACAGATTTAAGTACAAGAATTTTAATCGCTTAATCTCTGTAGTTGTCAGCTGTAGCTGGATAGCTTTCTTTATTTTCCTACATTAATTAGTATAATTTCTCCTCTTTTATGCAGCCATAAAAATTTTCTAGAAATTTTAAGGACAAGTTTACTTTCTCTTTATGAATCTGATTGTTAAATTTATGGAGAAAATTTATATGCTGTTTCTTTCATATATAGATAAACAGAGAAAAAAGAGATGGATTTTGTCTTAAATAATAAAGCAACACGAGTAAAAACTATATATGTGAATTAAACAAAATAGAGAAATGAAACATTCAAGTAGGACCTAATAGAGGGGCATTCAACATGAAAGAAAGTGTTGTCAGTTTCTCTAGTGATTAAAAAGTTGCTGTGTCAAAGGCTGATGATATTATATACTGGTCAGGGTAATGAGCAGTAATTAATACTTGGGGTCTTTATACCAAGACTCATTCTATTTGTTGTACAACATCAAAATGTGGGCATGTTACCAGTACTTAAAGTAAAACAGCAACACTTGGGAGTTATTTACCTTCCGAAGTGGTTACAGTTTATACTCTGCATTAATTGCTAGTATTTGTCATTTCACAGCTTATTGATTGGTTGTTCTTTGTTGCTTATTAAGATATGAGTTGCCAGGTATTTGCCAATACACTCAGTTGTTGAAAGATAAAAAGAGATTCCCTCAGGAAGCTGCATAAAATATGGCTCACAATTATAAAACTGGGTCTCATTATCTAAAAGTGGGTCTCTGATTTCTAATGACTTCACTCTGTGTTGTGTTGTTTTTGTTAGGGTTTTTATGAAGTGGCTTGTAACTATATGTGAATTCAATAGGTAACATAACCTTTCTCTTATTTTTCACTCTCAGTTTTTCATCATTATTTACTCCGGCTATTTCCTGATGGCACTAATTCAATGCTATTCCCTTCAATAAGCATTTATCATGGTCCATTGTATATATGGCACTGTGTCCCAGGTTCTCTATTGCTGTGATTATTTTTTATCAGATTTGCAGCCCTAAGTATTGGTCAGTCCTAAATTCTTCAAACAATATTGTCAATACCACTTATTCCTTTAGGTATGCCATAAAATTAAAGAAAATTATTAGTTTCCCTTTATATCAGAAATTCTTCTTTTAGTGATGTATTCTGAATCATATGAGGATATGAATGCCCATAACCATAACACTTCTTGCCTCTCCACTATTAGCCATCTAAAAGGACATTTTCAAGGTGCAGACTATACTTAGATTTGAGTATGTTCTTACCCATAAAAGCCCACTAGTGTTAACCCTGGTGTATAATAGTACATCTCTGCCTTTCTTAGGCAACACAGGAAATCCAGGTCTTTGGGTCCTTTGACATCCCTGCATTTCCATCCTCAGTCTTTCCTGAGCACCCTCTAATTTGACTCAGTACCTGACCACTCCCGACCACCACTCATTGAACTCTTTAACTCTGCTTCCTGGAGCTCAAATCAATGAAGTAAAATCCCCTATTGTAGAGTTTGCTGGGTAATGCTAACAAAGTAATGTAAACTGGGTGCCTTAAATGACACAAATTTGGTGGTTTTTTTTGTTTGTTTGTTTTGTTTTTGTAGTTCTGGAGACTACAAGTTTGAGATCAAGGTGTTGCCAAGGTTTGTTTCTTCTGAAGTCTTTCTCCTTGACTTGTAGATGACCATCTTTTTCTTATATCTTCACATGGTCTTCCATGAGTAACTGTGTCTAAATTTCCTTTTCTTATAAGGATACCAATCTTATTGGACTAGGGACCCCCCTGATGGTCTCATTTTAACTTATTTACCCCTTTAAAGACCCCGTCTTCAAATATGATTGCATTCTGTGGTGCTGGGATTTAGGATTTCTTCTTTAAGTGTTCCACTGGCCCCTTTCTATAGTTCAAATCCAGATTTTCCCTAGTCACTGCTTCTCCACCAGTATTTCTTTGTTTCTTTATTTTTGATTATGGCTTTGTTACATAGCTGTATGCCTCACATACAGCAGAGCCTGGAAGTGGAGTGGTTTTCCTTCTTCCCATGGTTATAATGTAGACTTCATGATTCCCCAAACTGTAACACCTTAAATATTGTAATTTTGCATATGATGCTCTTTGAGAGCCCACTCTAGAACCCACGTTTCAAGTCTTTGCCACTGATGATAACCAATCGATCCTCCCAGTTTCTCACTGTCTATACTTTCCATCTTGTTTCTTTCTTTTTTTTAAAAAAAAACAACTTACTTTCCCTTTCCTTCTGCTAACCTGGCTAAACTTCAAGGCTATTAAACCCAAGTCTTTTGTGACTATTTAGCAGCATTGAGAAGATTAATAAGGCTAAAGGCATATTACATTGTGTTTGTGCTATTTTAACTGAAGGGTCTTAATTTGAAGTGGCCCTTGTAAGAGCAAACATTCTACTTTATTTGCTTGGTAAACTCTCTTTTCCACTCTTTGAATTAACATTTTTATATTTTCTCTTCTCTCCTTAAATGTCCTATAATCTCTTCCTTATTCTCATTTTTAGTTGATGATCTTTTTTATTTTTAAATTCAGGAAAGAGAAGCTATTGGAAACAAAGCGTAGTGAACTGAATAATGTGCTGTCTCCTTCTCCCAAATATGTCCATGCCTTAATCTCTAGAACCTGTGAATGATTTTTTATATGGAAAAAGGGAAATTGCAGATATAATCAGTTAAGGATCTTGAGGTGGAGAGACTACCCTGGACTGTCCATGCGGGCCCAGTGTATTCACAGGGGTCTTACAGGGGGGATGCTGTAGGAATCAGAGTCAGATAGAAGATGTGACAGTGGAAGCATGATGCTATTGTGTTGTGAGGAAGGGACTGTGATGCATGTACTAAAGTGACCTCTGGATGATGGAAAGAGAGGAAACTAATTCTCTTTTGAAGAGCCCTACTGATACCTTGACTTTCCATATCTGACCTCCAGAACTGAAGGAGAATAACCTTCAGTTTTGATTCTTAGGACTGTTCAACAGCGCTCATCAGCCCCCCAATCTTTCTTCTCTCCTGTTACAGTGACCCCTTCCTTCTGTGTCTGTTCCTTCCCTTGGCATAGGATTTGATTAGCTATCCCTGAATCTGGCCTTTATTTCTATGGTTTATCCCTCTATTTTCTAACTACTAACCTTTCTCTACAATAACTAATATAAGCATACAAATATGCCATAATGTCACATATTTTAAAGTAATATCATTACTTTAATTTCTTTTTCTGGTCTTTCTTAAAACAAAACTCGTCAAAAGAGTTGTTGAAAAGGGGAAGGGTTTACAGGAACAAGTATAAGGGACACATGGACAAAAACTAGGGGAGGTGGAAATTCAAGGGAGATGGGGAGGGCTGGGGGGTGGCCTGGGATGGGAGTAAAAGACAGAAAACTGTACTTGAACAACAATTAAAATAAAAGTTTTTAAAAAGAGTTGTTTATAGACACTGTCTTTATGCTTTTGCCTTCTGCCTCCTATGACCCAGCTCCAGTATTTCTTCATTTTTACCCACTGTTCCAATCAGCTCTTTTCAAAATCACCAATACCTTCCAGGTCTATAAATTTCTCAGTTCTGAATTTGCATTAGTCGTACCTTTAGGGATCACTCCTTCGACTGCTTCTTCTCCCCACTTCCCTCTTCTTTGTTCCTCTGCTCCTCTCTCCTCTCCTCTCCTCTTCTCTCCCTCCCCAACTCACTCCTCCTCTGTTTCTCTTACTCATCTTATTTGTTTACATTCTATCCCTAAGATAGTAATTTTCAGTGGAAATGATTCTGCCATTGTAGGGTGGCATTTGGAAAATTGTGTACTGAAGTAAGAAAAGAGATAGCATTCCCAATGATTGAAAGAGGTGTTAGTGATTTTGAATAGGTAGAATTAGGTATGCCATATTTCCAGAATGACAGGATTATAAAGAATTTCCCTGGATCCAGATGATTATAAAATCCTACTTAATATTCATACTGGTGAAAGACTATTTAGAATTTTTAAACCTAGAACATGGCTCCATCTTAGATAAAAACACACACTTCTTGTAGGATTTTATTGTATATTCGCAGACTCCGGAATGTAACTATTGTGTATACTAAGGGAAGATAATACGGTGTGTTGTTATTTAGTTTTTCATTTTGAATTTTTATGAAGAGAAAATCATGATATAGATTACAATATTTCTCAGAGAATTTAAAAGAGCAATATAGCACTCCTGCATTTAATGCATCCCTACATTCCTATCATTCACAGCAATAGTGGTTCTATGTATATATTCAAGTATGCCTGTTTCGTTAGAGCTTGTTTCAAAATGTTAAAGAGACAAAAGGTGTTGACATTTTCAACTTATTTACAGTTGTATACAACTATTAACTTATTTATAATAAGGTATGTTTAGTATAGCCATGCCCAAACATTTGGTATTGACATGTGTATTATATAACATCATACATTTTTTAAATTATAGATACTTTTAAATTGTGTGTATAGTAGGCAATTTTATGTGTGAATTTTATTTTAGGGTAATAAAATTGTTTTTAAAATGTGTTCTAGTATGAGTGTGCTGAGCATGATTAGATTAAAATCATAGTCTAGATGATCTCATATTCCTTTCTTTTGGTTGACTTTTTTTCTCTCTTTGTGCTCTAACCTAGTTCATACTTCTAATCACCTACTACACATCTTATTTCACCTTCTAATAGGCACTACAATATAATTTAATGTATTTAAAACCACTTCTCTAACCTAGTCATCTCCCAACTCCCTCAACCATGAAATGATTCCACTGTTGACCCAGTTCAGGGAAAACATGTGAAATTTATCCTTGATTCTACACCATCAGTGCCCACCTCCATCACTTAGCAAGTTCTTTCTGCTTTACCTTTTCTCTTTTCTACACTTTTCAGTAGTTCCCAATTTTTTCTTCCAGTTCCTGTAAAAGGCCTTAGCTTTTGAGGTAGTAGTGACTTCTCTTTTTCTCTAGTCTCCATTTCAGCATTCATCTGGGTCTGGGGTCTGTGTACAGGATAATCACCATCTAATTTCTTTGAAGCAAAACTGAGCATGCAAGAAAATTCATGGGAGTCTTTTGCAGTATAATTAAAATTAGAGAGAAGAGACTAAGTCTCTTTTTATATATTTGGAGTTTCAGTCAGAAAACACACAGCAGGAACCCAGAAGTCCTTGTGGTCTGCTTGGTGACAACAGTTTTCAGTCCTGGCTTTGAAGACTGTTGCTAGGTACCTATTTCTAAGAAAGATAAAGAAATGCTTTTTTATTTGCCATGGGTCCCAACTTTTTATAATTTTATTTTAGGGTTTTTTTATTGTTGTTCAAGTATAAATGTCTCCATTTTCACCCCATCACGTATAACCTCCCCACCCATCCTCACCTCCCACCCTTGATCCCACACCCTTTGGCTTTGTAAATGTGTCCTTTATGTTCCTTGATTCCCCGCCCCCCACCATTATCCCCTATTAGCCCCCTCTCTCGTCCTCTCTGGTTACTGTCAGATTGTTCTTTGTTTCAATGCCTCGGGTTGTATTTTTCTTGCTTTTTTCTTTTGTTGATTAGGTTCTGCTTATAGGTGAGATCATATTGTATTTCTCTCTCACTGATGCAAATTAAAACCACAATAAGATACCACTTCACACAGGTCAGAATGGCCATCATAAACAAATCAACAAACAACAAGTGCTGGTGAGGTTGTGGAGAACAGGGAACCCTAGTATATTGTTGGGGGGAATGCAGACTGGTGCAGCCACTGTGGAAAACAGTATGGAACTAGCTCAGAAAACTAAAAATGGAACTGCCTCTTGACCCAGCAATTGCACTGCTGGGATTATACCCTAAGGATCCTGAAACATGAGTTCAAAAGAACCTATGCACCCCAATGTTCATAGCAGCATAATTCACATTTTATTTTAGTTTGAAAGTACTTTTTTCGGCATCTCCATAAACCTTGCCACCTTTCAGAATTATTGATAAAAATGAGAAATGAGTCACCATAAGAAGGTAGTGCTGAGATCATTGCTAACTGTTGATTGTAATATAATTCTAGATATATAGGTCTCTGGAATAATTTATTGAGCAGGGATTGGCCAGGAGTTTCACTGAGCAGACATTCTGTATTCTGGAAAAGCATTCTGCATGGTTCTGAATGTAATTGGTTAATTCTAACAAACAATAATGCAAGTTTGGAAGGGCTAGAGGCAGAATGATAGCAGGTGTATGGTGGGAAAGAAGAAACTCAAATTTGCCATTGTCACAGACAGTTTGACAGTTAGCTTGAGATACACTGTTCATTACACTAGTGCTGAAATGGATTATCTCAGACATATTTAAGGACTCTGGAAAGCATACCATTTTAGTGTCTACTAAGATAATTGTCTTACGTATATTCTCATATCATTATAAGATTGTTCATTAGACTGGGTTGTAAATGTCAGTGACAGTAATCAGTATTTGTTGCTCTTGAGGAATAAACAAAGGAAATGTACATTCTGCAGACTCCACTCTCAGTCAAGAGGCACCTTTCTAGTGAGACCCTGGAAGTTCTTTGGAAAGGCCAAGGGGATGAGAGTCTGAAAAATGACTGCAAGCCCCAGTTTATGTATCCAGAGGCCCACACTGGTATGCCTCACTGCCAGTTGCAGATTGGCAAAGTCTAGTGGGTCATTTCAGAGGTGTAGATTGTAAGAGTTTATAAGAAGCATGCCATTTAGATAACAATATGAATCTTTTGAGATGTGAGAGAGCAGCTCTGCCTTGGGAATTGCAGACATTATCCCACATCAGTGGGATTCTGTGTAAAACAATGGTCCTCAAACTGGAGCAATCTTGTCCCCCTCCCCCAAAGGGGACATATGGCAATGCCTAGAGACATTTTCTACTGTCACAACTTAGATGTGAATGCTACTGGCCTCTGTAGAGAGAGGCCAGTGATGCTATTAAATGTCCTGCAATGCACAGAGCAGCTTCCCCTGGCTCTCTGAGCATGTCCAGTGGTGCTGAGATTAAGAAACTGGTTATCGATATTAGTGTTCTATAAATTTACTATGAAAGCAGTTAGTTCCACACCAAAATATATTTACATAATAATATCCCCCTAGTAAAAGGTGTGATGATTGCACAATAGAAGAGAACACATTCTATTCTTTTGCCTTGAATGAAATGAGTATTTCCATCTACTTTTGCAGACAGTAGAAAGCACTAGCTAACAAAAAGCCTTATGTAAAGGCAAGGAAGAGTAGACAGTGCCAGAAATACTGTTTTGGAACTGTGCAACATCCTAGTGACTATGGATCATTTAACTCATTATCCAAGGCATATCACTCTGTTACGTATTTGACAAAATAATGAATAACTCCTTTCTCTAGGGTTGTCCCAATTTTTGGTTATTTTAAATAAGCCATGAAGCAGATATTTAGGACCAAAGAAAGCCAGCAAACAGTGGATATTCTGTAGTCCAGACATTGTTAATATTCTTTCCCACATCCAAGGACTAACAGTGAAGACAGCTAATCGTTGCTCCGTTAGATCATTTGAGGCAGTTTCAAGGGCAGGTCTCTTGTTTCTTAATGGCAACAGTACACCCAATCTGTCACACATTCGCCAAAAAATTATCATATAAACTTATAGTTTGCATGTTTCGCTTTATTTAACTATGTGATATTAATTTTTCTGAGAAAGCTATATACAGGTTTTCTGAGAGCTCACATGAGAACCAGAGGTTAATTTTATAATGTGATGTCTCATCCTTTTTCCAAGATGGAGGAAAATATTATTAAATAAATGGTGTGGTTTAAGGAGCCATTATCCTTCAAAGAAGATTTCAGCCAAGGATTTCCTAGGCCACCCAACTTAATTTTAAAAAATCCTCTATTTGGTTGATGAAAGTTTTTGTGGGTTTATGTTATTGAAGAACATGGGCCCAAGGGCAAATGATTTAGTTTGGGAGGTAACTATGTTAAGCATTCATGATAAATAACCAGTAGAGATGGTATACTGTAGACATGAAGGAGAACAGAAAATTTAGGAGAAGTTGGATAAAGTGTAGAGTGGTGTAAATGAGGTTGCCATGTTCAGTAAAAAAGAAAACAAAACAAAAAGCTGGGATGTACAGAAAAATTTGAATTGTAGATAAACAATAAATTTTAGTATATATATATTTCAAACATTGCCAGAGACTTACACTTAAAAATTATTATTTAAAATTTAAATTTAATTGTGGATTAATTGTAGGTTTTATAAGAGGAAGTTATTACAGATTTCCTTCTAGCAACTTCTGCTTTCTCTGTGAAGTGATAAATAGGTTACTGTCTAGGAGAGAGAATGGCAGTATCACAGAGTTGGAGAAATGTAGAATGTTTAAAATAACTGCTGTAGAGAATAGGAGAAGAAATTGATTAGGAAAACATAGAATTATTCCATGCACATGGAGAGCTTAATTGACATCAGAGACCTTGAATTGATAGAGACACCGATCCATGCAGGTGAATGCTACTAATCTGCTGAGGAGGGTCAATTGGCAAATGGATTTGCCAATATGGAAAAGAGGGTAATGGAAGTGCTGCAGCACGTAAGCTAAGAAGAGAGTGAGAACAGTTAACAAAGTGGAGGGAGGAAGCAGAGGAATCGAGGGAATGATTATGGTATGAAGACGAAAAGAATAGTAACTGAATGAGTGAGTTCAGTGGAGGCTGTGATAGGAGAATGGGGCGTTAGCTTTATGTGTCAGAGGTGTAGATGCTCTGGGTAGTGAAAAACTCCAGTTGGGCCCATTGTGGGTTGTGGAGACAGAACAGAAAAGGAGTGGAAGTGAAATGAAAAGGTAAAATCCTAATAGGCATTAGGGAAGTAAAAAGAAGGATGCAAAAAGTTCTTAGTCTTAGAGGACTATGGTGTGGCTAAATGGACAATGTACTCACTAGAGCACCACCAGCTGCTGTAACTTCAAAGCATCCCTAAGATCAGGGCTTACAATAAAAAAAATCTATTGACTGCTCGTGTAAGAATCCCAGGCATTAGCTCTCTGGATTGGCCTTCCTCCAAGAAGGGATTTAGAGACCTGAGTTCCTTCCATGTATGATTCTATTGCCATCAGATTGTTCCCAAAGGCTTCCCTGGACTAATCTCCATTATAACCAGAAAAAAAGAGAGTGATTCTTTGGACGATTGCACATAGGAAGTGTTTAATGGTCCAGAGCTGCTGCACACACATGGTCACATTCAATTGCAAGGGCTATGAGGCTGTGTGGCCTAAAGGAAAAGATGAATAACCAACCAGACCCTCCCACAGAGAACTTCCACTTGTCAGTGTTTCAGGGCTCTTAGTTTCCTTAGGGTAGGAACATTTTTACTCAAGAAAAGGTGTTAAATAAAACTTTCAGTGAAAACAAAGGTCTGAGTGGAAAGGTCAGGGAAGGAGAAGCAACATGAGACAAGGTTAAAAGAAAGGAAACTACATTAGGTCAAGAATGTGGGATGTTGTGGACCCTGGAGATATTCACAGTCTGTTCAAGGATCAGAATAACCTGGAAGTGAAGTCCAATTTGCTAGCAAGGTTTTTAAAGGAATTAGTCCCTGTTATAGTTGCCTTGTGTACTATTTCTAGGAACCTGGAACACCCTGGGCAGAGGAGTTCTGGGTCATTAGCCTGGCCTTCTGACCCTCAGGGTACTGTGGGAGTGGGTATAATATTTTGAGGCCTGGGCTCTGTGCCTCTGAAATACTTTCACATACTCTTCCATATAGTCCATTATTTTAAATATTTTGTAACATATTCTGTTATACTCTATTACATTAAATGCAATTTTATGTGATTGCTTACAGTGCTGTTCTCATTTTCCAATGTATATATCCTTTAGAAACCTCAGATTATGTAAGTATATCTTTATAGTTGATTAAATGTAATATTTGTGGCTACTTCTACAAAAATGGGCATCCGGCCCTCTCAGGGTGAGAAATATATAACTTCCTATTATAATTTTGTTCCAGTGGGAAAATAAGGTGTGGGTACGGTTATTACAAATTACAATTCCTTTTCCAGGAATTTAATCTGCAATAAATTTGAAGACTATCTTTAGAGGATAACTATGTTAATAAGATGCTATTAAGAAGAATGGAAAACCTTAGCTCAGTATAAGACAAATTATTAGTAGTGCTTGTGTTAGTTCTTAGCTGAATGAAAGGAGAAATTTCTTTTTCTTTTTTTAAAGGAGAGGTTTCAAAGACTCATGTAGTGTATCCAGTACCTTTTGAAATTAAATAACTCCATAATATTCTTAGGAAATTAAGATATTCATATGCATATTTGTTTATCCATTTGTTTTCTCATCAGTCATTGAGCCTTTTCTATGAATATAATGCTGTCCACACATGAAGTTCATTGAGCTTTTTAGAATCTAGTCATGGAGAACAAAGAACTGAAGATCAATAAAAAAACTATTAATCAAGAACAGTTTGACAGAGAAAGTGGTTTACTCATGTCCCACAGACACCCATTTCCTAAATTTTGGATGAATAATGAGTAAATATTTATTCTCCCTAACATATATATTCATCTTCTTCACTCATATCCTCCTCCCAATCAATGTTTTTTAAAATGTCTATGTCTTAATTTTACCAACTAAAATGTACTTGACCTAAGTAGATTTCTGGCTGAATTGGGATCTCCCCTCTTTCATAATCTATATATTACCTTCTACACATATTCTATGATTCTATAAATACTTTTAAAGAATGTAACTGAGATACTTAGTGAGAGGGAAAAGCCATGCCTATGTCTCCTGTAAGAGCTATATTTCAATTAACCCCAAGGATAATTTTTAAAATGTCATTTTAAAAGGACTAATAGAATAGAAGCTGAGGGAGGAAAGAGAGATTATATACACTTTAAGGAGAGTTATATATTGAATTACTTATACATTAAAAGAATAAAATGAATACTGTTCTTGTAAGACACAGATAGGAAGAAAAGATCAATGTTAAAAAAATGGAACAAGCTGAGACATCCTCTGTCTGCCTCTGTTCATTTGACTTTAAACCAGTATAAGTCAGAATAATTGGAAGAAGCTAAGCAGCTAAACCCATTCTTAGTTGGCTTGAAGTACACACAATATTGTCAGAAACCACGTAAACAGCTGAGGAAGCACAACCACTGTGTTGGAAGAGTCAGAATTGTCTGTGAACAATAAATTACTAAGCAGAGCTAAGGACTAAGCACAAAGTGAACAGAAGGATGCAGGGTGTCATTTAGCCTGAAACACTAATACTGGCAGCAGGGGGGAGAGAGAGGAATGAAACTGACATAGCACATGATTATAAATAAAATTACATCGAGGACATCCTAGGGATAACTTGGTTTATCATAAAATGAGGGGATTAAAAATATGCTTTGGTTTAATACAAATTTTAGTGGTGATTTTTTTTTACATAAGTGTACATATTGCATTGGCTAGAATTTTGTTTTTAAATATTTTAAAGCAAGACTTCTAAAAGTTTTTCATACAAATTCTGCTAATATAAATGAGAAAGAACCTTCTAGAAGAAAATAAGTAGGGTCCTAAGCAACCCACTGCTAGAAATTCTTTGAAAACTTGTGCTTCATCTCTTAAATTCATGTGAAGCATTGAGGAAACTTAGTTTCTTTTTAATAATGGGTAAAGTTACCAAATGGTAGCTAGTAGCATGTTTTCTGGGAAAAACCCACACAAAGACTAAGGTATAATCTTTCTTCTGCTTCTGATATTAAAAAAAGATCTACTTTGATAAACTCAACTACTTCAACTTAAATTCAGTGTCTTTATCAACAAAATGAGATAATAATCTATCTCTCATCATACAAACTACATCGTGTTTGAGTTGTAAAAACAGTTAAATGAGCTGAGTATTATTAAAGGCAGAATTTCAGTACATATGGTTTTCACGAATGTCTGCAATTATTCCAAAGTCATATACATATAATATAGTGTAAATAAAATTAACTTATGTATAGTTACAAATCTTAATAAGTTTAAAATTTAATAAAATTTACTATAAGAAATTTTATGCTGCAAAATATTTGTCCTGTACATTTTCCAGGTCAGCTAAAGCAAAATAAAAACCAATAACAACAATAGCAAAACTAGATAATATATTTCAGTGTTTATTTGGAATCAGGCATGCTTAATTTGAGTATTAATGTAACCATTTGTGAGACGTGTGTCTTTAGGCAAAATACTTAATCCCCTAAGCTTTGATTTTCTCATTGGTAGAACAGAATCATAAACAATCTACACTGGGCCCCTACTTTGCTCCCAACACATGGTAAATGTTCAGTATATGCAAACTTTTATTGTAGTTGAGCAATATTAGATCACAGTAAAGATAAGCAATGAAAGAACACATTTACTCCTGGCTAATATTGTATTTATTTATTTTTATTATGGTAAAAACACAAAATATACCATCTTACCCATTTATAAGTACACAGTACATTAGTGTTAACTATATGTATATTGTTAGAAAATCTCTAGAAGTTTAGTGTATTGCAGAACTGAAGCTCTATACCTTGAACAACAATTCCCATTCTCTGCCCTGGTCTCCACACTGAGCCCCCAACAACCAGTATTCTGCTTTCTAAAAAGTTTCACTATTTTAGATATACAAGTGAAATCATGCAATATTTGTATTTTGTCACTGGGTTATTTCACTTGGCATGATATCCTCAAGATTTGTCCACATTTTATCATATGATGAGATTTCCTTCCTTTTTATGGCTGAATAATATTTCATTGTGTGTATATTCCACATTTGCTTCATTCGTTCATCAGTCAACATTTAAATTACTTCTACTCCTTGGCTATTGTGACCAATGCTTCCGTGAACATTGGTGTACAAATATAACTTTGAGATACTGATTTCATTTCTGTTCGATATATACACAGAAGTGGGATTGGAGGATCATATGGTAGTTCCATTTTAATTTTTGAGGAGTCTCCACACTGTTTTCTACAGTGGCTATACCACTTTACATTCCCATTAACAGTGCATAAGGGGTCCAATTTCTGTACATCCTTACCAACATTTGTTACTTTTATTTGACTTTGTTTTGGCTTTTATTGTTATTTATTTTTTGACAGTGGTTAGTCTAATAAGTGTGAAGTGATAACTAATGTGGTTTATGTTTCCCTAACAATTAGTGGTGTAGAGTATCATTTCATACGCTTATTGGCCATTTGCGCACCTTCCTTGGAAAATGCCTGCCAATCCTTTGCCCATTATTTTTGTTTGTTTGTTTGTTGTTAAGTTTATGAGTTCTTTATATATTCTAGGTACTAATCCGTGTCATGAATCTGTCAATTAACACTTCCTAAGTGGAGCACAGGGCATCAGATGGTGAGGTGTCATTCCACAAAAGACTACAGGAAACTGAAATAAAGGAGTTTATTAGTGGAGGAAATACCTGCCAGTTCTTTCAGAATTATTCATTCTGTAAGACCACATGGGGAGATCAAGGCAAAGCACAGACAGAGAGATCTGGGGCCTGGGGCACACACCTTTATTAGCATCCATAACAGAGTGCTTTGGAGTTCCTGATAGAAGGCAGAATTGCTCAATTTAAACCAAAAGAGCAGGGTGTTGGCAAGTTTAATAAGGGGTTCATTGAGGGGACATACGAGGAGAAGGTGCTAGGAGGCAGAGAAACCTTACCACAAGGGCTGTTAGGGAAATCTTTTTGTGAACTTAACTGTGACTGTGCAGGTTGCTATCGAGGGCATGCACTTGCATGAGGTGGTCTAGTGTCAGTTTAAGGTCTGTGCAGGTCATTTGCCCAAACAAAATGGAAGATGAGGAAGCAATACCATGGAGTAACGTGGCTAAACTGCCAACAACCCCTCATCAAATATACGGTTTACAAATACTTCCTCCTATTCCTACATTGCCTTCTCACTCTGTTGAATGTCTTCTATACTGCGAAAAAGTTTTTATTTTTGTTTTTATTGTCCATGCTTTTGGTATAGTATCCAAGAAATTATTGACCAATCCAATGTCATGCAGCTTTTCTCCAATGTTCTCTCCTAGGAGCATTGTAGCTCCAGGTCTTATGTTTGGGTCTTTATTTTTAGTTAAATTGTGTATATTCTATGAGTCCATCTTCACTCTTTTGCATGTTCTTTCCTTATTTAGTTTTCTTGATACCCCTGTTGAAGAGAATTTGACCACATTTACAAAAATTTATTTCTGATCTCTCTATTCAGTTTCATTGTTCTATATCTGTCTTTATGCCAATACCATGCCATGTGGATTGCTGTAACTTAAATCACAAGGTGTAAAGCTCCCAGCTTGGGTTTTCTTCTTCCAGCCTTCTTTTTAACCAGTTGAGTCCTTTGATATTCTGTATGCATCTCAGGGATTTTCCATTTCTTCAAAAAATGCCACAGGATTTTGTAAGTGATTGCATTGACTCTGCTGATTGCTTTGGTTATATGAGCACTTTAGCAATATTAAATCTTTTAATACACAAACACTAAAAGTTCCTTTATTATTAGTTTAAGACTTACTTTTCAAATGCATTGATCAGCTCAGAAAGATTTAGATCAGTTACTTGGTGGGGAAAAAGTGCATAAATCATATTTTTATATCTAGGTAACTAGGTATCTATATATCTATCTTTATAGTATGGCACTTGGACAGTTGTATGCATTATTTGTAGATTTTTTACATTATTTAGCAATGTACACTATTCTGATACATATAGTATGCAAAATAATATCCTTTATAACAGTTATGCAAAAGGCATGCAATATTCGGTTTATATATTGGGTCCCAGGATATGATTGATTGGAGAAATATATTTCGGACTAGGCACATTGGGTAAAGGAACCAGAAGTTATATGACACACAGTGTACATACATCTAATCTGAAGGGCAACTGTAGTGTGTGCATCTTTGGATGTGGTGTCTTTGAGAAGGTGAAACTATTTCACACTAACCAGTTTAGTACTACACAAGATAAGGACCATCTAGCATTAGGATATAGCCGCGGGATTTTATGAACCATTCTTAGGTCTAACTTTGGGAAATTAATGTCTCTCCTTGGCTGCCTTATTACTGCTTTAGTCGCAGATGAGACAAAAAGGACAATATGTTCAATCTCCAGTGAAAATTCAGTTGCAGCCCAGACAGTGAAGTGGTATGACATTAGAAGTCTTTAAAACTATAGCTCTCTTTAAACTCCCAAAGTACCTGCACTTTTCTTCAAATGTGACCTCTTCCTCAGGTCTCACAGTCACCTTCAAAACATCTGACATTCCCTTCTGTCCTAAGATGCCAGGAACAATAAGGAAGACATCTATTATTATTATTATTATTATTATTATTATTATTATTATTCCATAAAGATCCTTAATCATGGTTAAGCACATTTGATGCGTGCACCTAAGTTTCTTCGTTATACTTTCTACCAAATCTGCCACAGATCGTCCAATGGCCCAGGATGTGTAGTCTTTCAATTTGATCACCACATAAGCACTGTTAACCACCTGTTTGGGAACCCCTTTCCATTGTTCCCATCTAAATCAGGCAGCTTCATCAGGGAGACACCAGCAGCATTCACTCCAGTCTGTACAGGCACACTAGAGTCTCCAGGATCCCAAGGACTCATCCATGACAGATATTCATGGGTAAACTCCCAGGCTTTTTCTCTTATTAGGTAACAGATCTAGACCGAATTCAGATTGCAACCATTTCCAATAACATGGTTTCTGGGAAAGCTGCTTATCTTCCAAGCCACTTAGGTTAAGATACAGTGGGTTGGAAATAATAAGCAATTTGCAGCTGGGGCTGTATTCTACATTAAGAATGATGGGTTTAAAGATGATTACTTAATGCTGGACCAAATTACCGTAAGATCACTTTCTCCCTTATGTTGACATGCCCCAGCTGTGATAATAACCAGCTTGGAGTTTGCAGTCACATTACAGTCTTTGGCAGAGAAAATTTTTGGTGTTCTAAAGAAATGGCTGCTGTGTTGAAAGTCCATCATCTCTCCATTTGATCTGTCTTCCTCGACAGCACCAAGAGCAAGTTCATCTGCTAAATCCTTCAATAGGATCCTGGTGGCACAGGCCATGCCAACAGCACCAACCCTGTAATTGTAATCTTATACTAGAGGTGATGTTCTTCTTTAAGGAGATTTACAATCAGTTGGTTCATGACAATTGCCATACTGGCCTTAGAACCAAAAGGAATCGAGTGCACCACGGATGATTAGGTGTTGGTGGCGAGAAGTTTTGGGTCTGCAGTTTGCAGCAGCTGCTCCTGAAGCTGCACAAATTTTAAATTAAGTTTAGAGAATGTCCTTGCCTTTTCAGTATCATCTCAAACTAAGATTATCACTTTACTAAACAAGTATAGTTGCATGATGTAACATGATCCTCTTTCTCTCTCCTGAGTATTCTAACAGATCTGTGTGTTATAACTCAGCAGATATCCACAACTCTCTTCTCCCTGCTGTTATAGCCAAGAGTCCATTACAAAGGATGGAAAGACTGTTTTATCATTTCCCCAGCTTCCATCGCAGCAAGAACTCTGGTGAGTTATTCAGTCTCAGTCAATAAGGTACAAAAAGGTAAATTTAAGGAAATTTTTCCTCTGTAAAATACCCACTACAAGAATTCCCCTGATCTTCCTTCAACTTTGAAATGTTTCCATATGAAGATGTGATTCTTGGAGTTCTGCAGCCTTTTTGCAAAGAACTCATACAGGACCTCTGATATTATTGCATTACTAAATTAACCAGATCTATAGTCATGCAACTCCAGCCTTCCTGCCTTGTGGACCATACTGATACATCTGTTTGCTTTAAGTCCACAAAATTGACAAAAATATTCTAAATGATATAGGTCTACTACCTGATCAATAGCATAAGATAATACTTAAAAATGAGGTCTTTTTGATCTTCATCCAATTTCCTTATCTTGTTGTACCTCAGTTTTCTCATTCATAAAATAATGTCAGTAATATTTATTTTATAAGTTTGTTATAAGTATCCAGTGAAACAAAACACATGAAGCAATTTTACTGGAGTGCATGAAGAGCCGAACAAACATGAGCTGAGTTGGTGTCACCTTTATTATTTGTATTGTGTATACTCACTACCTTTCTACTTAAGATAATTTTCTATTCTTGCTATCTCCCATTCCTCCTCACAAATTCCATCTTGAATCCACATCAATTAGTCTTTCATGCCCACTACTCCATGCCAAGTTCATCAGTGACCTTCACATTGCTATATCTAATGGTGAATTCTTGGTCTCACTTTATTTGACATATCAGTAGTGTTAGACAGTAAATCACCTCCTCTTTTCTAGAATGCTTTCTTCATTAGGTTTCCAGATCACTAAAGTCATTCATTTTTTCTTTTACCTCTTCAGTTATTTCAAATGTTCCCTTGGCTTGTTTCTGTTAATTTCCTCCTTCATTGCTCCACCCTCAAAAAACAAAACAAAACAAACAAAAAACTTGTTTCTATCATATTCTTCCTCATTAGTAAGTGGAGCCTCCATTGTCTAGATGTCTAGGTAAACATACCTAGAATCAGCCTAAGCTCATAAACTTTTCTCAAATTCTCTACTCCATCTATCAGCATATCTATTGATTCTGTCTTCAATCATTTTCCACTAGCTACAAGATCAACACTCTAATCCAATCAATCATCGTCTCATGCCTAATTACTATAGTAGCTCCCTCTGCCTTTACTCTGCTATACTCTATTTTCAAAAGAATGACCAAAGTGATCTTATTAACATGTTTGATAATCATGTCACTCTTGTGCTCAAAATATTTTAATTCTACTGCCAATCAGAATTAAAGCTAAAGTTTTCATAGTGATCTGTATGCCAATAGTTTCTCACTCTTACATCTTACCATTCACTCCCTTAGTACTTCATTCTAGTCAATGATCTTTGATTATATCAGGCACGTTTCTCTTTTAGGCCCTTTCTCTAGAAAGCTTCAACGCTGACTCTACCAATTCTCTAAGTCTTTACTCAAATGATACCCTTTCAGTGAAACTTTCCCAGTCTAAAATCATCTCCCTTCCCCAAATATTCAAATTTCTATGCCATGCTATGTATTTTTTCTCCTGAGTTCTTATCAACATTTCATATAATAGGTATTTTCTTGACTATTTTCTGCCTTCACTTTTAGACATAAGTTCCAGGAGACACGTCTCTTCATTTTGTTCACTGTTGTATCCTCAACAAACAAAATATTGATTTTACATAGTACACACTCAACACAAAAATATTGGTTGGATGAATGTGATATGGCAATGAGAGGACTATTTTAATTCCCTTGTTTCTTGAGGTCTAGAATGAAACCCAACCCCCTGCCTCACACAGCTGAGACACTTCCAGTCAATACCATGAAGTGTCCTTGTGAATACAGAAAGTCAGAGGAATTAGTGTTGTTTTATTTCATGCTCAAGATCATGTAATTACAATTTAAATATAGCAAGTTTTAAACTTTATTACTCAAGATTTTTCAGGATAAAAACTGGGAGTTGAATGAAACAGACTGTGTGTGTTAGGTTTATGTTCAGAATTAATAGGTTCATTTGATCAATGTAATTTTTAGAAGTTATCATCTATAGAAGTTGCTCAACAATATATGGTTAGTTACCATATACTGGTAACTACAAAGCAATCACTACAAAGCTTACATAACTGATCCGTGTAAGGAAATGATTAGCTCTCAATTAGCCAGTTCCACTCTGTAGGACATCTGAGGTACACTGCTTGTTTTCATGGGGTCAGCAGTAGGTGGAAAAATCATTCCCCATTTGGCCCTGCTGAGACAGTGGGGGTGGGATGGGGAGATTCCCTTCAGTGTATTAGGCTACCCTTTTCCTGGCCTTTTGTCCAGAGAGAGCAGACTTTTCTTGGAGTTTATTTTTGCCTGTGCCTTTTGGCAGTTCTGGGTTGGCAGCTTCTGTAGCACTCTCTCCAGGATACATGGGAGGCAATGAGGAAAGCCAGAAGTTCACTGTCATGTCTTTCCTCCAGTTCTGAGGTTCCTAGGCAGTGTGCTTTCTTCTCTCTGCTTTTCACAGTCCTTCTGCTCTTGTTGTGTTATATACAGGGGTCTTCAGTTTTAGTGAAAAGGAGGGATGAGGCTACTCCATCTTGGCTGGAAACTAAACTCCTTTGTGTTGTGTTGTTTGGGTTTTTTTAGTATTGTAGTCTAAGGGAAATCAATTCACTAAAGAGTAGAATTTCCATTGAATATAAAATGTTTATTTTTATCATGTTATTTCACTATGAAATGTCTTTAGCAATTAGATAAATCAGATTGGTGTTTATATGCTCACTGATACAATATTTTTAAAGTTGTCACAGATTTTATAATACTCTGAAGAAATCTAACAACAATAAAAAATGTGGAAAACAGGAAAGAAATGCAAGTTATAGTTGAAATAAAAATAATTTTTATTTAAAAAAAGAGAAATCTTCATTTCTCCTGGTAACTGGATCTCAACTTGCAACTTACTTCCTCAGAAGTCTAAGAAATTGAAGTAAGTCATATTTACATTCATTATAAATGAATACAAAGGATTTATTTCAAAGTTTTGCTGAATACATTCTAATGTTCAACATTTATTTTGTTTGTATTATATCTTTTGTCAATTTTATAAAATCAAACTTTTATCACTAGTCCTTTAAAGCTGATTTACTTTTTTAGGATAAGAGATATGTGAAAAATAAAAGATGGAAAGAATTTTTAGATTAAGAATTTTTGTTTTCCTCCAAAGTTCTTTTCAAAGGAGGAATTGAAATTTAATGTTATAACTTTATATCCTCATTTATTATGAAATAAATGTAAATGATCACTAAGGACATGAACATTTTGAACATGCTTTTTCAGAGGAAGGATATAAAAAAAAACTTTGAAGCTATTTTATTTATAAATAAATTAGAGTTATAATTCACCGAATCCCATGAATACTTAGTTTTTGCCCTACAAAATTAGAAGCACTTCCAGTTTTTGTGCTATCTATGGTTAAATTTAAATGTTTCAAAGGTTTATATACAGATAAATATGAAAAAATATTTAAAAAATCAGTAAGTCATGATAACATTCAATAAAATCAAGGAGTGGAGTCAGGGACTGAATTATTAAAAATCAGATGTGATGGTAAGAAAATTCACCAAATTACTAAGATTTGAAAACATAATTGAGAACAGAAAATGTAATATTTAAACAAATTATTGAATATATTGAAGGGAGGAAGTATTTTTGTGCTAATGCCCCAAAATAGAAAAATACAAAATGAACTCCTTAACCCATACATTTAGATGATTTTGTATTAACACATTTGCAGTGTCCAGAATATTAATGTGCTAGAAATCAGCAGTGTTTTAAAGTATAAATACAGAACTTGTTTTAAGTTTGAAAATATTTTTGTATTATTTGGTAAACACTTATTTTAGATTTTCTAAGGCAATTCTTATTTCAAATACTCTGCCCAATGTTGTTCAGGCCATGTGTTATTTATTTTGGTACAGAAAAAAATTATCTTCAGCTCTTTCTCTCCTTTTATACTTCTCTTCACAAAACCTTTGGATGCCATTAAGAAAAATAATTACTCTCTGGCAACATCTACGACACCAAAATTCTCTCCTAAAATATTACATTTTACCCATGAGTACAAACAAAACTTGTAATTTCTCAGAACTGAAATCATTATAATCTAGACTTTTCTATGTTATATATTTAAGTATAAAATGTTATTTACTATCATGATTATTCATGTTAAATGTTATTTCTTTATTCCTTATATCACAGAGAATTGTTTTGTAGTGGATTGTGAAATCAATTTAGTGTGTCCCGCACAGCATTTTTAAAGAAGTAACTATTTCATGCAAATGTAGAATAGAACAGAAGAGAAAAAAATGCACCAGAGTTCACAGTACCTACTAAGGAATTGCAATTTTACAACAATTTAGTTCATAAATTTACAGAATTTTGATTTAACCCTATTATTCACTGTGCTTTCATTTTTTTCCAAAAGACCAATGTTAGCTACCTTTAGTGTTTTTATGTAAAGTTTATATAAAAGGAGGAGGAGGGGGGAGTACCCTAAAACAATGACATTCAATTCGCATTTGAGTTTCTGAACAAAGACTTATATCTGTCATATAAGACAATTCAACTCAAACTGTAAAATCCATGGGTAAGTGGAATATGCATCATAGATTGATTTTAGTCACTTGAATGAGAGACAACTGATTTGTAGAACAATTGCCAAGAAATAATGTAGATACTCAAGTCACTGAAAAGGGGCACATGTGGATACTCAAATCATTGCTCATTGGAAGTGTACTGATGGAGTGAAGAGTCCGAGTTTGAAATATGCAGAATAAATAAAAGCATTAGAGTCCTGGGTACGACCCAAAGTATAGCTCACACACAGCGGCAGGAGGTGCACATAGCTGGTGACTATGATAGAAAGGATAATATACCAGGAATGAGCCCTAAGAATTGTGAGAGTGCTTCAGTGTTGGTTACAAAACACTGCTCAAAGATACAGAGGCAGAGACTAATTGAGTGCCTGAGAGCTGTGGCTTCTGGGGCCATTTGCTGTCCCGGGAGTCACATTTTAGTGAATGCATCTCAGTAGTTGAATACCTTATAACAGATCTGAGGGCGTACTGATCACCTGAGAACCACTTTTCAGACAGATAATGGAAAGAAGTGTGTGTTACCTATGAGATGAAAGACTTTGGTTGTATGGGTTTTGGACCTGGTAACTTTTGAATGTGGAAGGTGGAAGACACCCATTTAAAATAAATGGGAACAGGCATGTAAGTTTGGTTCTTGCCAGCTGTGGCTGAGTAAAGCTGATCCCAGTGGGGAAGAGCCCTGGCTGACAATTTGCAGTAAAGCCAAGGATGAAACCCTAATACAGTCCCTTTTGATGCTTCTTCTTCCAAGTTCCCCCAACCTCTAACACTCATGCAAACACAAATCATGGTTACTTGTTATACCTACTTCTTTCCAGTGTGTTTGTTCATTGGAGAATATATTTTTTTCCAGTTTGTGACTACTGGCTCCCACATAATTTCTGAACATTGTGGGGGCAGTAGCCATATAAAGGTTTTTTTCCCCCTCTGCCTCTCATTGTTTCAGGGAGCCTTTCCTAGCACTTCTGTGAGTGAAACTGCCTGTCTTTAAATCTGTCTTCATCTGGAAGCCTTTTGCTTCATGAGTAGTTATTGCTCTTTGAGGGTCCCCACGTCCATGCCATCTGCACTCAGGACCAGACCTCAGTTGGCTTTTGCTGCAAGCTCCCTTTTTAGGGAGCCTTGCTTTTGCTCTGACAGGGACTCCAGGTCTTCCCTTTATCACAAAAAAGTAGGGCTGATAAAATATAATTATTTTGGCATAAATGATGCAGTAATATTGCAATCTGTGAAAAGCTGGGACTGTGTGCAGTGGCCACCATTTAAATTATTTGATTTCATTAATATATAACAATTTGTCACGCTAGCAGGAGAGATCATATTTCTTTAAATTCAGAAAGTCTTAATTACAGAGAAATATTCTTCCACTCCAAAGGCTGCAATTAATGCTGCAATGGCACTCTGCCTTGTCAACTTTGGAGAGCAGGGAACATTTCCAGAAGTACGGCAGAATTCCTGGCTGTGTCTCTTGTTTATGAAATACTTTCATACATTGACATTTAGAAATTTCTATTTACCTGATCTCAGATGGTCATATATTACATTAAAGAAAATTAGAAATGATTATAACTTTTCCCAAGTCAGGGAAAATTCAATATCTAGTGCATTGTGATTTTTCCAGTGCAGCATTAAAAAATACATTTCTAAATTCCAATTGCCTCTCTAACTCTACCACTGGTGATGATAATGGGCTTTGTGATTTTCTAGCAGCAACCTTGATTGTGTTCAATTCAGCCATTTGCCCCTACATTCCTATGTTCCGCAACAAAAATATGGGCAATGAGAATTGCTAGAAGCTGTACTCATGTAGGATTTACTTTTCTTTAGATAGATTATTTTGAGATTCTTGTTAAGAAAAAGTGCACTAATAAGTTATAAAGGACAAGAAGGTAAAAATATGTAAAATCCTTGAAATGGGCTACAGATAGGTGTTAGGATTTTTGACGATGAATTCAAATACAATGATCAATGGTGATGAAGCAGGGCATTGCTAAATTTTTCGGGTTTTAGTCAAACACATTATGTAATATGGTGGAATTTAAACTGCAAGACTTGTTTTAACATTCCACTGTTCAGCTTTATCAAAGCAAGGAACAAAGGCAGAAATGCGCATCAACAAAGGAACTGTAGCATGATAAAACTGTCATCAGCTAGATGTCTCACCTGTCAGCCCTCCATGAAAATGACAGCAGTCTTAGTACAGTAATTATTTGGGCAAGATATGGCCCTATTTCAAAAATTCATTTTGTATGTGGTCATATACCTTTTGTGGATAGAAACAGTGGTTGATGTGGCACTGTCTCAGTAACATATCTTTGAATCCTTTTGTTTGTGGTTCGTAGCAAAAGCTTGTCATTTCTGCACAGTACGGAGACAAGCAAAGCCTTTCCATTCTTCATTACTGAAGGACATACAGTAGTATTATGGCACTGGTTTAAAAATGTTATTTGTGAGAAGAAATCAAACTTTGTTTTGCCTTACTGATTTTGCAACATTATCTTTTCACACCCTGAATATGCTTTTGCCATCGTTTTCCATAATAGTTTACTTAAGGTAGCTCTGGGAATACTTATTCATTTGTTCAATATATATAACCTAACAGCCTACTATGCATCAGGCACTTTTCTTCATACCAAGTTGAATATAAATATATAAAAATCTGTTAGGTGGCTTCATTAATGCTGATTAGAAAAGATGCGTTATGCTTGTGGTTAAGAGTGAAGCAAGAGAAAGCCACTTCTTAAGAAACATTTTCATTTTCATACATAAGAGAACCACTGGAAAATTTAATTTGTATCTGATAAATAATAATCATAGGAAGAAAACCACACAAAATTTAGCAAATGGTTCTAGTAACATATTGCATTGTCAGAAGTAATCATCTTAACATTCTTTACAAATATTTCCAATGTTTCACTGAGCTTTCAAACTGTCTTTCTGAGTTTCACTTTGGGTCACTTCTGGATACCTGAGCTCTCAACCTGCACAAACAAGGTGTGAAGTCAGTCGGTCATAGCCACACAGGTCTGAAGTAGACCATTCTTAGGGCTCTATGATATTCCATTGTTATTGCGAGGGTGTATGACATACTATATGTAATATAATCATTTCATTGTCAGGATTAAATTGTATGAATTTTTCATTCATTATTTAAAGACCATAACAAAGAAATTAGTATTTTTACTTTCCTCTATGTCACAAAATATAATTAATTTATTTATATTGGAATAATAGTCCCAAGTTTTTTTCAAATAGTTCTAGTTTTACTGTTATTATTTTACTTTAATTTAGTTTATTCATGCTAATAATATTATCTGCTTTTCTGTTACATTTATTCCAATTGAGTATTGTGTTATTCTTTCAAGTAAGATAAGACAGATTTGAAAAAATAAAGCAAGATTAAATCATTTAAATATGAATAGACTAGGACTGGCATTCAAACAGCAAGTGACATGTCATGGGCCATGCAAATGGTTGACTTTGGAACACAGTTAGGACCTTCAGCCTTTACTTCTTGCTTTTTTTGCATGGTTTGCCTTGACCAAAAGTTTCAAATGTCAGGGTCTGCATCTATGTAGTTTTGTTTTTTGATATGGTCATGAATATTCATCTTAATTTATTGTAATTGTTTATTAAGTTATATGCCTTTTCCAATATGTTGTATGACTCCTGAAGTCAGTGAGTATTTCTATTATACTATTACTATATCCTTTGTACTTAGTATGGTGTATGGCAGAGAGTAAGCCTTAAAAATAATGTGTAGAAAGAACAAATTTATACTTTAAAATAAGAATTATTATTTTATGGATCAAGAGGATCATTATGTCAAAAGTTATTATTATTTTTTCACCAACCTAGATATATGTATTTTTTCCCTGAAATTTCAAGTCCATTGAAGACTAGATTAAAGCATTTTCCTTTAGGGAAAAAGTGGATTTTAAAAAAAGTCAATATACAAAGTATTATTAAATGTGCTTTACACATATAAATTTATTTGGTTAATTTATTTGGTAAATGTATTCCATATATTAGTTATCCTTCAGATCATGCCTGTTAAATTTAAAATTATTTGAATAATTGCACACTTGAATAAAATAATTTGATATTAATTTAGATAATTATCACAAAATTATAATTGCATGTACTCTGGAATATTTTTCAAGGAAAAACTGACAAAATGTAACAGGCACAAAATGAGACTGGAATAAAAATAAGGTAACTTTATATTTATGAAGAGGTTTTCAGTTTATTAATCACATTCCCACACATTTTCTCATGTTATTTTTAAAAAACACTATGGCAGTCAATCTGTTGTCTGTATCTACGAGTCTGTTTTTATTGTTTGCTAGTTTATTATATTGATTAGATTCCACACACTAAGTGAGATCATATGGTATTTGTCTTTGACTGACTTATTTCACTTATTATAATACTCTCTAGGTACATCCATGCTGTCGCAAAAGGTAAGATTTCCTTCTTTTTTAAGAGCATGTAGTATTCCATTGTGAAAAGATACCTCAGCTTTTTGACCCACTTGTCTACTGATGGGCACTTGGCTGCTTTCAAATCTTGGCTATTGTAAACAGCACTGCAGTGAATACAGGGGTTCATATATTATTTCAAATCAGTGTTTTGGGTTTCTTCGAATATATTTACAGAAGTGGAATTGCTGGGTCTTAAGGCATTTCCATTTTCCCTCTTTTGAGGAAACCCCATAGTGTTTCTCAGTGGCTACAACAATCTGCATTCCCACCAACAGTGCACAAAGGTTCCCTTTGCTCCACACTCTCTCACCAGCACTTGTTTGCTGATTTATTAATGATAATCATTCTGACTGCTGAGAGGTGGTATCTCATTGTGGTTTTAATTTGCACTTATCTGATGATCAGTGATGTTGAGCATCTTTTCACATGTCTGTTGGTCATCTGTATG